>PVHP010014693.1:0-27773 GCA_004024765.1 Zapus hudsonius
CAGAGGCATGGCCAGGAGAACCTGGCTGAATACTAGGCTATCCATGGTCCCCTGTCACAAGGACTGATCCAGACGACCCATGGAGGAGGTTATCCAGTGGAGGGGGGAGGGGAGGGCAGTGGGGAATTGGGGATAACAACTCATTGTTTGCCCACTAAATGTTGTAACTCATTATGGACAATAAATTTTAAAAAAAAATAAAGAAAAGAGGAGAGGTCTCCTTGCTAGTTCACGCTACAGAAAGAGCTTTATGCCAAAGGCCACTTCCTCTTAACAGACAGGAACTGATGTTCCACCTCCCCTTGACAGACAGGAAATGGGGCACCACCTCCCTCTGACAAACAGAAGTCAGGGTGCCATTGCCCCAACAGAGAGGAAGCAGGGAGCCACCTCCTCTCGACACACAGGAAGCAGGGCATCACCTCTCCTTGACAGACAGGAAGCAGGCTGTCACCTCCCTTCAGACAGCAAGTGGGGCACCACCTCTCCCTGACTTACAGGATATGGGGACCCTGGGGCCAGACCCACCTGCTCTTGTAGCTGGGGAGTGGAGCAGTGGGATTCACACCTTCCATGAGTGTCCTTAGAATATTCAGGATTTAGAAACAAGGGGAGGCCCAGGTCCTTGTTACCTAACCAGGAGGCAGACGACTTAAGCCGAGAAGCCAGCCTCAAGGCGCCGCTCTGCACACATGTGGGTGCACCTGCGGGTCCTCTTGATCCACCCCCATAGTCAGGGGACAGGAAAGCCCTGCAGGAAAGGGCTCCTCAGGGCACAGTGTCTATAGAACACATTTTTGTTGTTGTTGTTTTGAGACAGGTTGGCCTTAAACTGGAGATCCTCCTGCCTCAGCGTCCTGAGTGCTGGGATCACAGATCTGTGCCACCAGGCTAGCTATGAGAGAATCTGAAGCTGCCAGCAAAGGCCTGTGTTCCAGCCCTGCCTCACCACAAAGCACCTGGCCAATATGGCTGCCCAGCTTAAGGCCAGCTCTGACTTAGCCAGAACCGTCCACCAACCACCCCAGAGAGACTCCTGAGAGGGTGGCATCTACTTCTCAGGGTCACCTGGATGTCAGACCTCCCTGTCTGACTGGGCAGGGACTCCTTTTGGGACCTACACGACTGCCGTCCTGCTTGGCCTCTGTCTGAGCCGAACCTGCAGTCTCCTTTCTCCTTCCCTCTCTCTACTGACTGTTGCTCTGCACCGAGACAGAACCCCTGCTCTGGGGGAGGGGGATGGGCTAAATTGAGGACAGTGTCCTCAGGGAGGGACTCAGTTTATTTATGTCACAGACGTCATTGTCACACCTGGTCTGTGTGGCCAGAACCTCAGCAGTGAGCGAGGGAGACGCAAAGTTAAAAAGAGAATTGGCTCCAACACAGGAGGAGCCCGGCCTGGCTGACTAAAAATACTCCGCTCAGGAAGCTCCGTCCGTTGGAAGCTGAGCAGCCGGGAGGCCAGGGCTGCCCCTGTCCCTGAAGCCCACTCAGGGGCATCCTGAGGTGCACAGGAGGGAGACCAGGCTACCAGCACCATATCCCCTTCCCTTTAAACTCCTGCCATTCCTGTCACCAAGCCCAGGCCTCCAGCAGACCCAGTGGTGGGGTCTCTGTCACACGTGTCCTTGGCAGGGGAACAGAATCCTTCCCAGTCATGAGGTCATGGCCCAACTTTTCTCCTCTCTCAAGTGGGGGTTTCCCACCTTCAAACTGGGGGGTAGGCTTGCCCAGGGTGTGCATGCAGACCGGGCCCAGGGCAGGAAGGCTCCTGCTCGGTCACTAGCCCTGGGCCAAGGACTCCCTCCCTCTGTAGCTCTCCTGTGCTCCCAGCTCCTCAGGGGTGCACGCTGTGCCAAGCTGTGGCTCTCGGGTACCCAGCAGAGCTTCCCTGGTGGTGCCCTTCCTGCCCGCTGAGGCCAATGATCCCTCTACTCTAGAAGGTCTCTCCCCCCAGCTCCAGAAACCCATTGCTGACACGCCAGTGAGGGGGGCCCTAGGGAGGGCACACACTTTCCTGTACAGGTGTCAGGCATGCCCCAGCCGCCTTGGGCTCTGTGAAACCTATGGACCTTGGGAAAGTGGAGTTGGTCTCATGCAGAGGAGTGACCCAGGCAGAGCCAAGGGACAGCAGAATGGGAGACTCCCTACCACCCCTGCCACCTGTGCCTGTCTGCAGAACAGGCACCCAGGTGTCTAGGCAGCCAGGCGGTGTGTAGAGCACAGCGACTAAAGAAGGGGATCTGTGGGTCAGAGGGGCTGCGGCCTACTGTGGGGGGCACAGGCCTGTCTTTGGGGCACTCAGGAGCCCTGTCCTTCTGCCAAGTAACTGAACCCTCTTCAAAGAGGTCATGAGGGTCACACCAGGTCCTTGCCTGGACATTCAGGGGTTCGATGAATACTAATATATATCACATAAAGAGCAGTGGCATCTCGTTCTGTGAAGAATCTTATTTGTTAATTTAAAATTATATATCTATATATATTATAAAAAAAACCTATTTTATGAGACAGGCTGGCTTCAAACTGCTGGGCTCAAGTGACCCTCCAACCTCAGTGTCCCAAGTAGCTGGGGCTCCAGGCTGCACCACAGCTCCCAGAGGAAAAACCTCTGGGAGGTAAGTAACCTTGCATCCGCTTTGCCTCACGCACGCACGCCACGGGGTAGCACCTGGCTTCCTGAAGGGGAAATGTTTCCAAGACCAGTAAGTCTTGAAACGGATGGACGCTGGGTCCTCCAGCATCAGCTGCTCTCTGGCTAGCTGCACATGCGCAGGCACGCACTGGAGTTAGGAGAGTCTTCCTCGGTTGGTCCCTGCGCTGCTTGGCTGTCCAGTGCAGAATCACGTGTGATGGACTTTTTCTCTCCAACAAGTGACCCATCTATAAACACGTCAGAGCCCCAGAGCAATGTCTGCTTTCTTCTCACCAGAAAACCTTCCATATTTTTATCGGAGGCAGCCCGGGAGCGACTTGGGATGGGTGGCTGCATCTTGGTGGCAAATGCCTCCTGAAGGACAACCCAGCCGAAAATCAGGGAAGACAGTCCTGGGCCCTGGAGCATCCCTGGGGCTTGCAGAGCTCCAACATCCCTCGCGATTCAGAGCCGAGGAACGCCCTGCAAAGAGCCACACATCCCACCACTTGCGGGAGGCTGAGATCAATGTGGCTGACACTCAACGCGCATTCCCCTCTCCGGCAGCAGATGAAGAGGAGAGCCCGCCCGGCGTGATGGCTGAGGCAGGAGGATGGCTGGCAGTGAGCTCCAAGACAAGACGCTGTCTCTAAACAAACAAGCAGGAAGGAAGGAAGAAAAGCGCTGGGGGTGGCAGGCAGCAGGCGAGCTCCCAGGGGAGCCCCAGGGCCCACGACGGTCTGTAGGAATGGCCTGCAAGGGTGGCCAGACCAGGAGAGGCGGGAGGCGAGAGCAATTCTCCATTTGACGTTAGGAAATATTTCCAGTTAGAAATGACAGAAACTGACGAGAGCTTCTCTTTGCAGAGAAAGCATCTGAGCATCTCATGTCGCTGAGGAGAGGCAAGGGGACCCACAGGCCCGCTGCTAGGTCGACAAATGGGCTTAGCAGTTCCAGGTGGGGAAACTGAGGCCCTGTGGGGTCACCACAGTCATGTCCTATGAAAGCTTCTATGGCTCGACCCTCTCCCACTTACAGGACCCACGACTGTGTCTGCCAGAGCCAAGCAACTCCCCTTTGAAGAGCGTCTGTTCCTTGTCAGACAGGCTCTGGGTGCCATTTCCGTGTTCCCACCCAGGAACAAGTAGACACACCGTGGGTTCTCACACCACCCTGCTGAGACTGTTTACTGCACACACTAGGTGTTCAGTCCACCTTTATTCCACATGGAAGCCACTTGTGGTAGCTCAGCTGAACCCTTGGTCATGGAACCCACTCCATCTGCTCCTTCCCCTCAGTCCTCTCCAGCTGCCAAACTCCCCTAATGTTTAGAAAGCAAAAGAGAAGAAGACTGGGGGCCAAGATCCCACCATCCTCCATGGCCTAAGGTCACGCCTCTTAAAATGTCCACCTTCCCCAAGGAGCAAGCCTTCAATACCAGGCCTTTGAGAATGTTCCCGAGCCAAAATACAGCAATTGCATGTACCAACACCTTTGATAACAATTCCATCAGAGCCACTGGGCCGTGTGTGTGTGTGTGTGTGTGTGTGTGTGTGTGTGTGTGTGTGATACGGCCTGTTATCCCAACAGTAGGGAGGCTAAGGCTGGAGATGGGGGAATGAGTTCAAAGCCAGTCAGCACTCCACACTTTGACCATGTCTCAAAACAAAACAACAATAACAACAGCAAAATAATCTCCCATCAAGGCAACAATTGGACCCTCTCAAGAGAAAGACGCTGCAGCCTCTCAGCCTACCGAGGAGGAAATGAAGGCACCATGTTTCAGTAAGTTGTCCAAGCATGAGAGAGGATGCTATGCACAAACTTCTGCCCATGATGAAGCAAACTCCTTGTCAAACACAACGTGCCAAGAACAGTCCTGCGTGTGTTAAAGAAACTGAATCCACCGATAATCCCCTTTCCATCTAGAACTCTCTGGCCCTGTGGCTTTATTGGTAAAACCTACCAAACACTTAGGGGAAAAGAGCAGTGATCTTGCATGAGTCCTTTAAGAACCCAGGAAGGTACTTCCTGTCCTCAGCACCCAAACCTGAGCAAGACATGGAAACAAAGGAATACTACAGACCAAAGCCCCATGGCTAACAAATGAGTGAGTCAGAATTTGAACTCGTATCTCAATCCAAAGCTGTGGCATTAGGCGAGGGATTTAGGGCTCAGAACACTCATCTTGGGTTGTTTAGAAAAAACCAAAGCTAAGAGCCACAGCCTGACCACCTTACTCTTACACCCAAGCTCACCCCAGTGGGGGAGAGTGTTCCCATCAGCATCCCGGGGGCCCAAGGGAGAGGTATACTCCCATTCCCAGTAGGCCAGCTGAATCTGAAAGTGGGGGAGGGAGACAGCCATCGGCCAGCGACGGCATCCACTGGAGCCCTGCCCACCCCTCCCCCCGGCCACGCACCAGTGGTTATTATTATTGTTGTCCTCATTTTACGGATGAGCAAACTCACCCCATGGGGATTTCATCTTAATCCAGGAAAGAGACAAATGACCACACATCTGATACACACTCATCAGAGATTTACATAGGAAATCAAAGATTCTGGATGTGTGTTACACAGGCAATGCAGGACGGTGGGAAGCAAGAGACAGGGGAAGGAAGGGGGGCTGCACACTCTCAGGGATGCTCAGGGCAACACGGGCTATCTGGTCCCCTACCCCTTGCCATGTTCACCCCGAGTTGGCCCAGAAACTGAACCGCTGGCAGGCAACCCCCTCTATTACTTCCACTCTCACATTTACTGAGGCGAGAGATACTGCCAGCACATCTGTTTTCTCAGGCATTTCCAACAAGAGAAATATATGACCTGTAACTGATGTCGAGCTATGTTAGAATACATTCCCCCCCAGGGGCCTTGACTCAACTGTCTCCCCTTGTGGAAAATACCGTAGATCCGCTGGGCTTGTCCCTGGATTTCCTAAATATTTGTTTTCCATCCACATGGGCCCACACCTCCCTCAATGCAAATCACTCATCCTTGCCACCCACGGACATTCCCTCCAAGTTTCCTCTTCTCTCTCACCCTGGCTGAGGGTTTATTTTATTTTTATAAATCTCCCCTCTAGCACTTTCTCTCAAATATTTGCAGATAATTAATTCACTGTTAATCAGCTGAGGATTCTTTCTTTATACTTTGTAAATAGAAAGCTCTAGCCCCAGCAAATTAACAAGCTCCTTCCTTCCTTCCTTCCTTCCTTCCTTCCTTCCTTCTTCCTTCCTTTTTCCTTCCCTCCCTCCCTTCCTTTTTCTTCCCTTCTTTCCTTCTCTGCCTCCCTCCCTCCATTCCTTCTTCCTTCCCTCCCTTCCTCCCTTCTTTCTTCCCCTTTTACCTTCATCACTTCCTTTCGCTTTGTGTGTGCTGGGATGAAACCCAGGACCTCATGCATGCGGAGCAGGTGCTCTGGCACCAAGCAACACCCCAGCAGCAAATGTATTTTCAAACATGTCGTGTTAGGGAGATGAGAGGATGTTTGCTGGGGAAGCCAACATTTTGGACAGAAGTGCTCTCTGTAATAACCACGTTCTGGGCACCCATGTACAGCTTCCTGCCATCTGTCTACAGTAGGGCAGTACACTGGCCTCTTGGGCCCACCTCTCCCTTCTCCTGCCAGGATGCCTCCTGCATGGAAGACCCACCAAGGGTTTCCAGTGAGTCCCAGGAGCAGCTGGCAGACCCAGAACAGAGTGCACACCCACAACAACTTTCTCTAGCTGTTTAGAAAGTTGCAGGAAGCCATCTTCTGGTGTCTTCCCCATCTGCCTGTCTGCTCTGCTCCTCTGCTGGGCCCTGCCCTGGGTTCTCTCTCCTGATGACCCCAAAAGTCTCCTGGGATCTCCCAGCTCCAAACTCCGAGCTCTTTCTTCCCAGTAGCAAGATTTCTCCCCGTTCCATCAAGTGTCCAAAGGGGTTCCTTAAATCCTCAAGCTTGGCAGGCATGGCTCTTCCCGTCCCCTTTCTGTTCCTCCCTACTAAGCATTGGGGACCAGTTCAATTGTCAAAGCTCTGAACAGGATATAAATATGTGATACCACAGGTCAGAGAAACTTTGTTGCCTGTGTGGCCTCTGCTGCCCTGAACCTCTTAACCTGGGCTGCAGAGACTGAGTGACTTAGTGACTTTCACCAGAGACTACAGGGTCCGGGATGAGGGTCAGGCATGAGTCTCTACCAAGGTTTCAGCAGTAGCTGAAGTGAGCGCCAGGGCTCCTGTGGTCACTGGACCTTCCTTCTCCCAGCAAGGTCCTACTCACCTGATAAGACCAGCTGCCCTATCATTCCTGCGGAGCTGGAGACACCCCTGCACCTCTGAAGCACTGTGCTCCTGCCTCTGAGGCACCCAAAGAGTGGGTCTCGTGGCTCTCTGTTCTGGGCTCATAGCCCCAGCATGGGTTTTTAAGGCCTTTGGCCACCAGACTCAGGGGCTCAGTGTCCTCCCTGCTGGATGTGCTCCGTAGCAATGAGTCATGACCGTGTCTGGCTAGATACTTCAATGTGGACGTCCCATGACTTTCATGCAAAACATTTCTGTTTTGATTTCGTTTGGATCACACACTTGTCTAGTTAAACAACACACACTTCCAGTCCCTGGGCAAGAAGGTTCTGGGAGATTGAGAGGAGCCAGTACGTGTCATGGGCCAATCTGAGCCATGAGGGAACTGTCACCACTAGTACCCCATGCACTTGGGGGGGGTGGACGGGCAGGATGCGAGAGTCGCTATGTTGGTGTCTCTCACTGCACAATCCCCACCAAGAGGGAAGGTGCAATTAGGAGCTTGAATCAACACACAAAGGCAATGCTAATAATAATGGCCACCTCAGAACTTCTGGAAGAGCATGTGGACGGATGGCAGGCAGACGAGGCTGACTCAACGGGCCCACCAGGAAGACCCCCAGGTAGAAACCACTAGGGAAGGCCTGGAAGGATGTGGTGTGGCAGGGTGGCGGCTGCCACCCAGATCTATTCTCTTCCTCTTCATTATCCTGTGCCTGTGCAGGTCAAGTTCCATTTCCCTGCCTCCATTCAGAAGCTGCCAGGGGAAGCTGGTCAGCGCGAGGCAGGAGAGCCTGCTGTGAGCCTCCAAGGGGTTAGCCATCCGTCCTCGTCTGAGCCAAGCTCCTTCTCAAAATCCCTCGAGTGAGAATGCGTGTCTAGAGCAGGGCCACGGAGTGAACACCACAGTTATGTCAGATCACCGGGCAAACCTCCAGCGGGAGCCTTGGGTACTGATGGCACCCTCTGATTCTCACAGGAGATCACTGACTCCCTTCCCTTGGGCTGCCGCTGGTGGGTTTCTGTCGCATACACTGGCATACAGCTTTGGAGCAGAGGGAAGACCACCGTTGGTTATCCTCATCTATGCAAGGGGATACAGTCCTTACAAGAAGAGTCGAGATAATATAGGAAAGGCCTAAAATGGGGTAAGCTGGTGACACTCAACAAATGACAGGCATTGTGACTCTTCCCGTTAGCATGCTGACCAAACCCAAAAGGACATTCCAGAAAACTCCAAAGGTTGAAACAGAAAACAAAGCTAAACTGGATACGTATTGTGCACAGTGTGCCCAGCAGGCCGAGAAACACAGACAGAAAGGCACAGCCTCAGATGCACGTGCCGAGCGGTGAGACCCACGTGGCTATGTGGTCAGCAGAAGATTCCCGCACAACATCGTCTTTGTAAATGGCACGTGGATGTCAGCAATGACAGAACTGTGGGTTGTCCCAGCTGCTTTCTAAAGAGTTTCCCATCTATGGCCTCATGCTATCTTTCCGGAGCCTCTGCCGGCCCAAGACAACCGAGCTGGTGGATAAGAACTCCACACCCTTGACTCCTAGCCTCAGCTGTGTTAACCCTGCTTACACCCTTCGGGACATGCCTGGTGGGGACCCAGCACAGCGCTGGTCTGCCCTATGGCTCAAAGGAGTCTTGGAGGAGCCCAGCAAAGGGGAAGACAATGCCCCCCACCACACACACATACACATTGTCTGGGCCCTTTCTGCACAAAGTCTTGGTAATCTGTACCACGGGGTAGGTGAAAAAAGTGAAGGCTTGAGATGGCTCCATGAAGTCCAGATGAGAGGGGGTGGACTCCCCATAGGGTAGGGGCTTGGCCCAGCTGTGGGGGAGGCCATGCTCCTCTGTGTTTGGGGAGGCTTTATATACAGTAGCAAGCTTGTGCCAGGTAATGATGTGACTGAGAGAGGGGGTGCTCAGGCACTTGTGAGGCCTTGGGTCCCACACTTGTTTCCAGCTCTCTGCTTTTAGACCTCAGTGCTCCTCCAAGTGCTTAATAAATGCCTGCCATTCTCCCAATGTGAGATTCATTTATACAGAAAAGCAGCTGGGAGATGGTGAAGGCAGTGAGTGGCCTTGAAGGAAACCAGGCCAGACTTCACGACCCTGGGCTAGCATTCTTCCTTCTGGACCTCACATTTCTCAGCAAGCAGAAAGTACAACCGGGGTCTCAAGCCCCCAGCATCCTCCTCTCCAGCTTGCCCAAGACTCCACCACTCAGCTTCCTTCCACCTTTAAATCACAGTGATTTCTATCCTCAGACAGAAAAAATATTCACACACACATACATGGACACATGTTCAACAGGAGTCATTTCTTGAATCCAACTCCTGCCTTAAGGCCTGTGCAGAAATATTTCCAGTGTGTCATTTAAGGAACAGATGAATGTAACCGACATTTCTGCCCTAAGTTTAGGATGCCACGGGCGGAGGGGGGGAGGATTGTCTCAACTTCAGATGTTATTCTGGAAACATCCAAAAGGTGGACTGTCTCCCTCTACTCTAAAAGAAGGCTGTAACAGTGCTCTAAGCACACAGTCAGACAAAACAACCAAACCAACCAACCAACAACCTAATCCATTCATCTGGCCGACACTGAGCTGTGAGGTAGGTGCCTGAGACTTGGGGGGGGTCCAGGGTACCTATTGTTCCAAGGTGTCTCCAGCATATAACGACAGCTGTGGCTGATTTTAATGGAGACGATGCAGCAGGCCCGAGCTGTCCTGTCTCAGGCCGTCACAGCGGCAGAGTACTGGGCTTCCCCACAGCACAGCCTCGGGCAGGTGGGAACTGCCAGCAGCTTATCTCTCAACCAGGCTCACCAGTATTTCTGGGCAGACCACAGAGCACTAAAGAAAATCGCAGCTGTAATGAGGAGAATTTAGTCAATAATCGTAATTACTGGGACACGTGTATATCTCCTGCTTAAAAGGATTCTTGGCAAATCAGTTTCTCAGATCTTTCTGTACGAGATCCTCTAGCAAGCTATCTTTCCCCCAGTAACTTCTCTGGGGGTGATGCAGCTTCCCTCTCCTTCTAGAAGATTCCCAGGCCTCTGTGATGGCTCCCTTGCCTCTGTTTTCAGTAGTATCGCTTAATTATTTCCTTTCCCATCAGATCCAAAGCAGCCGCATGGCTGCATCTGGGCAGAACGGCGGAAACCCACACCTGGGCACTTCCCAGGCTCGAGACTGCCTCCTGGGCTGGGAGTGCAGTTCAGTGGTAGGGTGGTCGCTTAGCACGCGTAAGGCCCTGGATCCAAATCCTAGTAAAGAAAAATGATTTCGGGACTGGAGGCTGCACAGCCGCTTCACGGTGAGTTTGGCATTGTCGACTGCTGGGGATTTGGTCACATGACAAGGAACTAAACTTGGGGCTGGAGAGCTCGCTTAGTGGTTAAGTGCACTTCCTGTGCCAGCATGAGGGCCTGAGACTGCCCAAGTTCAAATCCCCAGATCTCACAAAAACCGCTGTGAGTGGCCACATATGCCAGTAACCCCAGTCTCTCTGGGGAGCAAAGACTTAAGAATCCACAGAGCCACGCAAGCTCCAGGAAAAAAAAGCAATTCAGGCTCATAACACGATCAGGAAGAAGAGCAATGGAGGATCACCCTACATTCCACTCCAGCCACCTCACAAAGGAGGGACCCCCTCCACAGGTGAAAGGATGAGGTACCGCAAGGGCATGCACACCACATGCCACATTACACACACACACAAATAAAAAAAGAAACTTTTGCCTAGGGTGTGTGTTTGTATTGCATGTATGTGGTATTATGTGTGCGTGAACATGTGTGCTTGTACTCAGCACATGCACACGCCCATATACACGTGCACACTGAGCACATGTATGTGTGTGTGTTCATGTGCTCACCTGTGCTTTGTGACAGTCAATCTTGATGGTCAACCTGCCTCTGGGCGTGTGTGTGATGGTGTCTCTGGAGAGTGTGAAGTGTGGAGGAAGATGCCCCCCCACGTGGGCCGCACCATCCCTTCTCTAGGGGCCAGACGGAATAAGGGGGAAGAGAGAAAGCCCTTAGTGTCAGCATACTTTCTCCCTGCGTCCCAGCCGCCTTGATGTGACCTGCCCTGTGTCCACGCCCACCCTCCCTGCCAAAGTTCATCCTTCTCTCTCGAGTGAGCCAAAGTTCATCCTTCTCTCTCGAGGTGCTTTGTTTAGGTCAATTGTCACAGTGATGGGAAAGGTGACTAACACCTTAGCTGTGTGCGTGTGCTTACTGTGGCCAGGGTGGCCTTTGGATACGTTTGCTGTTCTTGAAGCACTTTGTAAACCCCACGTGGTTAATTCAGGGTTTAAATTGGACTTGAGCTGCCTCGCCGCATCCATCTGCTGTCCCCTGGGAGAGACTAGGGCCTGCTCTGAGAGAAAAGCATTTTACAAATGCAGCAGAGGACTGCTCGGCCCCAGGCAGCTCTTGTGAACACACCCAGCTTTGGTTTTTCAGCTGCGCTTCTACTGAGCCTACATTTAGACTCAGACATGACAGAGATTCTGGTCAGACATATTGTCCCACTTACATAACGACGTATTTTTAACCCAGATACATCCATGGAGAACAGATCAGGAAGGGAGGTGGAGGGGGTGGGACAGAGCAGACGGGAGGGGCTCTCCTCCAGCCCCCATGGCACGCCGGGGTACTCACCATGGTCGTGGGCGAACACCAGCAGGTCCAGCCTCCTCAGCATCTGAGCCAGCTCGTCATAGCGGCCACAGTGCTCCCCAGCGCCATGGGACACAAAGACCAGGGCCCTGCAAGGCAAGAAGGGACTGGTTAGGAGAGCCGAGGACCACAACACGGCCTCCGGAGCAGTCGGGAACTCACACCACACCAGCAATGGTCAGAACCCGAATCCTGGCACTGCACACCATTCGATAAGTTTAGGGGCTGTCTGTCACCATGTGGCTGCAGCCTGGCTCTCTGGGGGTGCTCTCAGCAAAATACCCTCCCACCAGACTCTACATCTTTACCAAGAAAGTCATGTGACAAGGTGCAAGTCCATTCTTGTGAGGTCAGTGACCTCTGCCAGGACCGGGCTGGCACCAGGCAGGTGACATTCTGACCATAACTGTTTGCTCCTAAGAACACTTTGAATGTGTAATACGCAGTTTAAAATCGGGTTCTTAGCAGAAGACCTGTGAGGAGTGGGAGTCCTGTGCAGGTGAAGAGGTTTCTGCCCGTCATGATGATGGGATGATAATCACAGCCCCATTTAACCCAGCCTTTATGACATGGCGGCTCCCGCCAAGTCCACAGACAGGATTTCAGTCCTGTGGTCAACAGTGTGCTGATCTGCACAGATGAGAGCCGAGCTGCCCAGACACACACTAGGATTGATGTGGGGAAGGAAGGCAGGAACCAGAATGTCCCCTCTGGCTGCCACAGGGCTTAGAGTACCCATGCTGCCATCCCATCTGTGGTCACTTGCTTGCTGGCTTCCTTGCCACCTGAGCCCAGGCTCAAGGGCAGAGCTCCCAAACTATCCCAGCCTCATACCCTGGGCTGGCCGCTGCCCTCCAGTTGAGCTGGGTAAGCTACCCATCCCCTTAAAAGCTGTGTTCCTTCCACAGTCTCTCCCAGCCAAGCTTCACAGGGCGCCCACACTGCGGGTCTGGTTTATTCTGCTGGGAAGTTTAGCCTTTGAGAGAAGTCCCCTTTGGCATAGAAGACCTGCTCCCTGCCCCGTGCTGTTCCACAGAGGGTCCATCAATGGGCAGATGACACCTGCCTCTGTGACACTCCTGGGGTCCAAAGGACGGTGTCTTTCCCGTTTGTCTCAGCTGTTGACAAGTGTTCTGGGACCTCTGACTGCTGTCCTCCATTTTCACAGGGGATTTATTTCCCAAGGGACGGCCCTGGGTGTTCACCCTTGGACCACAAGCACTTGTGATGACTCAGCCCAGTTGCCCAGAGACAAGTACCCAGCCTGCAATGTGCCAGTCCCTCAGCGCAGCCAGGGGTCAGAAGCAGGGCACTTCAGAGTTTCATTTAGGGCCCAAAGGGGTGGCATAGGCACTGTCATTATGCCTATGACAGCACCTCCCCCCATCGGTAAGAGACAAATGCTTGTCTCTTGCTCTGTGCAACTTCTCTGAACACCGGCTTCCTGTGAGAATCATGAACTATCAAATGCACTGAGGTGTGGCTCCTGCCACCAGAGCCCTAGATTTGATTGGTCTCCAGTGGAAGAGGCTCAGCTCCCGCTCCCAGAAACTCTAAGATTTGATTGATCTGGAGAAGAGATTTGGCTCCCACCCCCCAGAGACCCCTGGATTTGATGGGTCTGAGTAGAAGAGGTTTGGCTCCCACCCCCCCCAGAGACCCCTGGATTTGATTGGTCTGAGTAGAAGAGGCTCGGTTCCGCCCCAGAGACCCCTGGATTTGATTGGCCTGAGCAGAAGTTCCCATTGATTCCCGTGGCCAAGCTGAGCAAGGCTGAGCAAGGTTGAGGTGGGACCTCGCCAGGAGACCTGATAGGATCCACAGGGGTGAGAATGGTCACTGTGAAAGACCCTCAGTGCCACTATCTCCCTGGGGGACACGCTAGGTGGGCCTAGGCTTTGTCCATAGAGGTGTGGAGCCTTCAGGAGCTTGCTGTTGTCGCCTCTTGGAAAGAGATGACCACTGCAGAGCCCTTCTCTGCCCTGCAGACCCCGTTCTCCCCAGCTCCGCCCCAGGTCCCTGTAGGTGTGCTCAGACCACACTGACCCCAGCCTCGCTCTGCTGTGCTGCTGCAGGAAGTGGGCTTTCCTTAGCTCCTAGGTGCAGCTCTCTCATGAACCCCACTCTGGTAGTCAGTGCTGCCCTCCTCCACCCCCATTTCTTGTTCCCTGGGAAGGAGGCTGTTTGGCGAAGGGAAATCAAGTCCCCAGAGACCACCCACTGCCACAGGACCAAGCCTGCCATCTCCAAAACCCTGCCTCCTCCCTCCTCTTCTGCTCAGGAGCCTGAGCGTCCTTCCTGGGCCCAGATTTGCCAAATGGGGCGTGCCGTCAGATGCTTCGCTGGGATGGGGGCCAGTGTCTGCCCATCTCCACAGTGTAAATGGTGCTCACCACAGCTGGTTCCCAGCTGTTAATGGATGTCGCTGGATACCTGCACCTCTGTGCCTGCCGAGGATCTGCTGTCCCCGGCTGCACATCTCAGCCTTCAAAGTCCTGCTTGGACAGCTGTGTGGTCGCCATCACCCATCGGCACCTGCAGTCGTTCATCCGTTCACACAGTTTCTCTGTCTCTCCAACCTTGCTCTTGGAGCGCAGAGGCCCCCATCTGCTGTCTATTGCTGTCCCCCAGGTCGAGAGACACACTGGTACACAGGAGAGCCGACTGTCACCAGAGACTGCTCCAGAAGGCCAGGCCTGGACTCCTCTTGTCACCGCAGGCCCAGGGTCTCTCCTACTGCTTCACCTGCCCCGCTCCACACCTGCTTAGAGGTGGAGCCACCACGGCCCCTGCTCCAACTTCCTCTGCCAGGCATGCCTCATCCGGCCCAGGCCCCAGCTTCCCACCTTGCACATTGTCAGCACCCAGCTTCAGGCTTGCCGATGGCATGTGAAGTCACCTCTGAAGGCCAGCCGCCTCCTGGAAACTTCTCCTTTGGGGTTTCAGAGAACACTGGGATTCAAGTTCTGTGCTGAAAGCATCCATGCATGGTGGTGCACAGAAAACCACGTCAACAGTCAACACAGCTCCCTCCTGCATTCCCCCCCCCCCACCAAGCTGCATGGGATCTTCGGGTGACAGAGCAGGAAGAAGGGAAGATTTCACGATGTAGCCTCATGCTCATCATCTGTGGTGGAGGGACACTTTTCAGCGACACGGCTAATTTTGTGGCCGCCATGCTGTAAGCCCAGTAAACTCCCTGGCTCCCCTCAAGCTGGACTTGACAGGGTGTAGTTAGCACCTGATCATGCCTGTCTTTCCAGGAAGAGTCATGTCACACTTGGCCCACGTGAGCCAGCCAAATTGCATGCCTTCTCTGAGCCCGTCTCCTCAGCACCAAAGCAGAAAGGAGGCACGAGACAGCCACCGCAGTATTGAAATCAGTCCTGGGAGCTTGTGAGAGCTCATCGCCAGGGACTCAGAGATGAACACAATGTCACCTGCCCGCACACAGCTCCCAATCTAACTGGGAAGACAGACTCAACAGGGAACACATTCATGAGCACAAGGGGGGGCTGACGGGAGCCCTACTTGGACTTGAGGGTCCTGAAGGGAGTATCTGAGGACCAACATCCAGGTGAGTGAGAGGTGCCCAGGTGCAGTGCAAGGTGTGTCCAGTACAGGCACAGGAACAAGGCCGGTGGCCAGACACTGTTGGGTGATGGAGGAGGAAGAGGAGAGGGGAGGAAGAAGGCACGGGCAGCACGAGGGAGTGGGGAGTTTCTCTGAGAGAGGATGGTACCAGGCAGGCAGTGACCTGATATGACTTCAAGCATTGCGCATGCAGCACAGAGCCAGGAGACAAGGCGGGTGCTGATGCAGTGGAGCCCTGAGCAGGTGCCAGGGAAAGGGGCCCACGGCCTCACCCCACACCCTCAGCAAAGAACCACAGCACAGCCTCAGCTGAGCCGTTTGTGCCGACAAGGCAGGACCGACCGCAGCAATAATTAGGCTGCAGAAGAGCCTGGCGCAGATCTTTTTCCTGGAACTTCCTCATGGATGCAGCCAGCCCGGAGCCAGGCGTTCAGGAGGAAGGCAGTGGCTGTGGGAGGGAGGCTGGCCCCAGAAGCAGATGGTCTGCCTGGCACCCAGCCCTAAGAGGAGGGGCCACCCTGTAAACCATTTGGAGCCTGAGATGAAGGAGCCTCGCAACTCAGAATGCATGGGGGTTGGGTGGGTGGGGGCTTTTCCTCTCGTCTAAAATGAACTTTCTGTTTCCTAACTGTTTAGGTGACCTTGGCTCACTGGTTCTCACTTTGCCTGATGGTGAAGTGGAGTATTTCTACCACCTCCCTTAGGCCGGGTTGTGTGTAAACAAGGTGTACATGGAATCTTCCAGGGGTTCCCTGGCCTTGGGAATGCCCTCTGTGACCACCCATGGTGGAGCTGTTTCCTCAGAGGGCACCAGGCCCATGTGCAGTATAGCGATCTCGCACCAGCTGGGTCCTAGACCCCTGACCTTCAATCTGCCCCTTGTGAAGTGGCACCCAGCCTAGGTGGCTAATCATGGCTCTCTGTTTGGCCAAGAGACCCGCTCAGTGGAAAGGAACCCGTAGCTGGTACTGGCAACCAAGTCAGAATTCTATGGAGTCCAGGGTCATGGAGTCCAAGAAGTTCCCACTGGTCTTTGACCCAAAGAGAGGCCGCATCCATCCAAACCCCTCTTATTCAACCTATGCTGACTTCACTGTCCACTGGACAATCTGCTTCTCTTTGACAGAAGGCAGCAAAAACTGAGGACAACCAAAATCCATCAACAAGACAAGAAAAGATGCTGACTCCCTATCACGAGATGAACTACCCCTCACACATCAGCTGGAGCCCAGGTGAAACCACAGAGGAATTGGCGAGATGAGCAAGAGTGCTGCTTCCATGGTGAGCCTGACCATCCGCACCAGGGGTGATGGAGACACTATGGATCCTCAGAATGTACCAAAGCGGAAGTCTAGAATTTTCTGAGAGCTCAACACTAAAGTAGACTTAAAACCCACCTACCAAGGCTCAGGGAATTTTGTGGAAGAGGAGGCAGAGAGACTGTAAGAGCCACAGGGTGGGAGGGAATATCCAGAGGTATCCCCTCCCGCCAATGACTGACAGCTGCTCTCACAACTCATAACCCACAGCCCCATGGTGAATGCCAGCATCCCATGGAGGAGGCCCCTCAGGGGAAGGCAGGTAGGGAGGAGGGAATGGTACCAACACGATGTCTCCATACAAAGTCTCTACTTAATAAAAAATTTTTTTAATGAAATGGGAACACTGCCCCCCATCACAGGACTCTTTAGATGGAATTTAAATAGTTACCCAAAATGTGCAAGCCAAAGAGCACCCGTGTCTTCAAGAGCATCCTGCCTGAGCCACCCCGTGGGTGGTGAGGAAGAAGATCTGTGACCTTTGACCTGTCACAGTCTTGTTAGCCACCACCAGCCACTTGCTCTAAGAGTCTGACAAGACCCAGGGAAGATGAGCAGAAAGCAGGCAGCTGCTCTCCACAAGACGCTAGATGGACTTTGGATTTGCCGTGCCCTGTGACACCCGCTGTGTCCATCTGAGGAGTAGGGCCCAGTGTCCCTCAGCACTGGGTAGGGGATAGGGAGATTGGGAGATGCTGCCCCCAGGCATCTTCAAGGGAAGAAATCCATGTTCGTCTTCTGGACAGATCTGGAGAAATGCCCAGCCAGAGGGGAATGGCATCCTTTCCCATTGCCAGACAGCCGCTTGGGCTGGGAAAGGGGGACACCAATGACAGCCAGCGCCATGACCCTCGCAGTGTCCTCTGTGTGTGGGGTGCCCACAGCCTCCAGCAGGTGTGGGTTCTTCTGCCTGGTTCCTAGCGTCCCACTCACTCAGTGGAAAGCCTGTCTCAGCAGCCACATCTCCACAGACTTCTGCTGCCAAATTTTCTGGCCTTAAAACATTCGAAAGTTGCATGTGTCCCGAGCCCATGTGTGGGACTGTGAGAGCGAGCTGGATCCCTTCCTGTAACAAAGTCACGAGACTTACAGGTTCTGTGGAAATCCAAATTTAACTCCTGTCACCTCCTCAATGGTCCAGGAGGACTGGATGCCTCTGTCTCCGGCAGGGCAGGGAACGAGGATACAGCCACACTTCCCAAGGGCAATGAAATCTAGAGGACACTAGAAATAGACTCGTCCTTGGAGGCATGGATCAATAAGGCCCATTTCACTGATCTCAAAAGCACCTGCTGGAGGGGACTGTGGAGAGCAGCCTGTTCTGGCTCCATCAGCCACGCACTAATAGCAACAGTGACAGTGCAAGGCTCCTGAAATCACTGCTGCTATTGGCCCAAGGATGTTATCACAAGTGAACTCCACGCACCCTCACAACAACCACGCAAGGTAGGGCTGTTATGGTCTCCATTGTGTAGGTGAGGAAAGTGAGGTTTAGAGAGGCTAACCAGCCTGCCTCAAATCACACAGCCAACAGGCTTTGAACCCCAGCAGGCTTGTAAGTCTGTCCTTTTAAGAAAAAATAATCAATTAACTTGTGAGCAGTGTGTGTGTGTGTGTGTGTGTGTATGGGCATGCCAAGTCTTCTTGCTGTTGCAAACTTGAGACACTTGTGCCACTTTGTGTGTCTGGTTTTACATGGTGCTGGGGAATTGAACCCAGGCTGGCAGGCTTTGCAAGCAAGCACCTTTAACTGCTGAGGCATCTCCCAAACCAAGACTGCCCTCTTGAACCACTGTGTAACTGAATCGTGACATGTGATCACGTCACAGGGAACATCAGGCTACAAAAGCCTCCCAGTCTGACCACTTCTGGCCTCCTGCTCTCTCCTCTCCCACTCTGTCCTCTGTCCACAAAGACAAGCATTGGTTCCTCAATGCTAAGACTCTGTGTCCCCCAACCTGATGCAAGATGGCTTCTCTCTTCCTCTATGAACACTTCAGCAGCTTCCCCATACTGAGTAAGTTACCTGGTCCTGGAGCCCTAGAACTTCTGTCCACATCTGCTTCATCCGACATCTGTGAGAATCTGGTGTATTGGTCCCAAAACTGAGACAAAACACCTGACCAAAGTGAGTTCAAGGAAGGAGAGGTTTACTTCAGTTTATAGACCATCGTGGCAGGGAGACATGGCAGCAGGAACTCGGTCACATTCAGTCCACAGTGAGGGAGCAGAGAGATGGATGCGGGTGCTCAGCCAGTTCTCTCCTTCCTATATCGCGCAGGACTAAGGAATGGTGCCTGCAGAGCCAAGGTGGGTCTTCCTACCTTAATTAACCTGATCAAGCTAATCGCTCACAGACCGTAATCGACACAATCCCTCATGGGTGATTCTAGGTCCTATTAAATTAGCGATCACTACAAACGGTAACGGAGGCCTTATGCTCTTTGGGGGGTAAGAACACACTGCACTGATTCACCCAGGCATCCTGCCCCTAGCAGGTGCATGGTCTCTGCCCATAAATATCAGATGGATGGATGGATGGAGCTTCCGAGAAAGCCTCCTGGAGGCCCTTCCTGATATTATTTACTCAATGGTCCTGAAAGTACCCAGTCCCCATGTTAAGTCCCTTCTGCCCATCTGCCAGGAGAGGCTCCTGCTGCCAGCAGCTGACCCTGTCGGAGAGGTCAGCGGGAGAGGAAGGCTGAACAGGTGGAGACCATGAGCCAGGGTGTTCAAAGCCAAGGAGGAGCTCCACAGGGAGCTGGTGCCCACCTCCAGGGAGTGACAGCAGTCACCTGTACAGGTGGGTGACAGCCCGCTGGGGCCTCAGTGTCACTCACTGCTCACTCTACCTCCTAAGCTGGGAAATGGGAGAGACCGCAAGTACTCAGTGAGACCTACATGCTGACCATTCAGGGAGAAAGGTGGGACTTGAACCCTGTTTCCTGGGACACTGAGCGACCCTCCTCAGTGATCAACACGGAGAGCTTGGGGCTCCTGGTCAGTAAGAGGTGGGTGGCTTCGTTGAGGAGATCTTCAGAGGGGGTATCAGTTGCCCTGAAACTGGCAGATCACTTCCTAAAGATCTCTGGTGTATTTACTAATGATTTACTCAAACATTACCCATCAGGCCATCCCAGGATCCCAGGATGACTGAGACACAGCTCCTGTCCATAGGGAGGAGGTCCTGGAAACAGTTTCCCATTGGTTCCTTTCCTATAGTCCTCTTCACCCCACCCCCACACAGCTGAGCACCTGTCTTCAAGCCCAGAACTCCTAATGGACCCTGGTTGGCCTAGGCACTTTTTGTAGAACCTTTGCCTAAAAGTCGAGAACTTATCTCCCATATATGCTCCCCCCCACACACACATCATGAATATACCTGCATCTATGGCAACCTCAGATATGCAAGGACCCAGTATCTAGTCTTCCTTGAGGCTTGTGCACCCCTTCCTTTACCAAAAACACTCCCAGAAACAGAGGACAGAGAAGGTGCACACCACCCAGCCTGGCTGCCACACTCCCAGCTGGCTGACCTGGTCCTTTTCTGTGGTGCTGGGCATGGAACCCAGGAATCTGCATATGCTGGGCAAGTGCTCCACCAGTTAGGCCCCTCAGCCCCCTGCATGGTACCTTTGTTAGGAGCCTTCCTCAGATGACTGAAATCTTGGAAGAGCCTCAAAAGCCATGCCTACCTGTCCCAGCCACTAGAGAGCACGTGACTCCTCCCTTCCTCCTCTCCCTTTCTGGACTTGCAGCCACCCTGTTTTAATGCTCTGGAAGAATTTGCAGTCTCCGGCCAGCCATGATTCCAATTCCATTATTCTTGACTACCGCAATGGCCTCGGTGGCTGGTTTTGTGTTGATATTAAAAGTGCCTGCGCCTCTCTTAACTAGCCCTGTGTGTGTGTGTGCGTGTGTGTGTGTGTGTGTGTGTGTGTGTGTGTGTGTGTGTGTGTGTGTGTGTAAGGGGGCTGTTCTTACTCTGAGCTGGGGGCCTTAATGCCATATTGTTGAATGAACTCCTAGACTATATCACCCCTCCCGGCAGGAAGCAGGACACTCAGCAACTTGGGACACAAACCAACTTCCAATTCATAAGGCTAGTGGTCTGTGTCACCTTTGATAGATATTCTTTATGCTGCACCTGGCTTCTTTTGTTTTTGTCCTATATCAAGGTCGAGGGAGAGCATGGTTCCCTCCCCTTCGCATGACCATGTCGGCCTCTCACAGAATCTCCACTCATGCATTTGTATCTCTTTTCCTAGAAATCAACACCTATCAACCTGGCTTGGAGGTTCTGTGATGGGCTGGGATGTGGCTCAGTGGTATAGTACTTGCCTGGGTTGTGTGAGACCCTGATTTCTAACCCAGCACCGGAAAACAAAAAAAACTAGAAGGGAAATCAACCCACTCACAGAATTTGTTGTCTCCCTGACCAGGAACACAAGAGCAAAGAGAAGGAAAAGCCCTGCTGAGGGCCAGCTGTGATTTGGAGGGAAGGGACTGGCGGCCAGTGAGAGCAATGGGAAAGGGCAGCTTTGAAAGCCGGCTTCTGCCCAGGTTGGAGCTTACCTTGGTCTCTGAGAAGTCACTCAGCCTCAGCTGCCTGCCTGTGCCATCAGCCATCCTGCCTTGTAGCACTTAAAGACCGAAGGACCACACGTCTTCTCGGGTGCCTGCCTAGGTGGTTAGCCTTTGTTGCCTTGACGAGCTTGGAAGACTAAAGGACCACACACTGCCAGTCCTCTCGACCCCTCCCCAGGGCCCATCAGAGTTTCATGGGTCAAGGTGTCATGAGCGAGTGGGAGTTCTGGGGAAAGGTGGACACACCACCCTGTCCATCATGTGATGGATGCCTTCAGAATTCTGGGCTGGGCATTTGGGTTATCATGTCTCTAGATCACACCTGTGCCAAAAGCCGACCGTGCCCAGCCCTCCCTTTAGGAGGACATGCGGTGGCATTTCTAACGGGAATCAGTGACCTTGGACAGCCTCCTTCCTGGCTGTGAGCCACATGGGATCCTCCAACATGAAGACCAAGACAAATAGGTAAGGAGAGTGGAGCCAGGGGTGGTGGCTGTCATTGTGTGTCTTCAGGTCTCTGTCTGCAGCCTGTGGGCATCTAGGGAGAGATGTGGGAGCCTGACTGGGCAGGGTGGCACTAACTGCGCAATTTAGAAAGCCACTTAGCATGATTCCTAACAAACCATAGTTATTAAAATACTAGAAAGCCAGGCAGTGTACGTGTGTATGTGGATTATAACAAATACAATTTTATTTTTAAAATGATGACATATTCTAAGTGTTTATGTACACACCAAATACTGGGCTAGAGCATCTACAGGCATGACTCATCTCCCTCCTAGGAAAGAGCTTTCCATCCCATGCGCCTGGAGTAAGGCTTGTCCCTCCTGAAAAACTCACCCGGAGGCATAGTTCCATTACGAGGCAGCGCTGGGAGGTGGGGCCTAAGAAAGGGCTTGGGTCAGGGATGCCAAGCAGATGCCAGCGCCATGCTCTCAGACCTCCAGAACTGTGAACCCAAACCCACGTCCATCCATTAGAAAAATTCCGGTCTCAAGTAGTCTATGATAGCCAGAGAAAACAGAGTAAGACGCCGTGGACGCTTCAATGTCAGGTTCTTTCCTGCTTCGTTAAGTACTTACTCTTATTTCCCAGAAGCCAAGTCTTTTGACTTGTGTTGGAAGTTACCAGAAGGTTGCTGAATGTCCATTTAACCTTGTCCATCTCACTTTCCATTGGAGAATCTGTGTTTTTCAGAAGGCAGCGAGAACCATGGACAACCCAAATCTACCAACAAGACCTCAAATGATAGCTGACTCCAGGGAAGAGATGAACCACCCCTAACACATCATCTAAGACCCAGGTGAAATCACAGAGGAAGTGGTGAGATGAGCAAGAGTACTGCTTCCACAACAAGTCACATAAGCTATGCAAGGGTGATGGAGATAGACACAGAGGATAACCATTCCAAAGAGGAAACCCAGAGACTCTTAAGTCCTCAACACTAAAGCAGACTTAAAACTCACCCACCATGGCTCAGGGAACTTTGTGGAAGAGGGGGTGGAAGGATTGTAAGAGGCATGGTGGGGGGACATCCAGAGACATTGCCTCCCTTCCCCGCCCCCCCCCAAAAAAAACAGTCTGCTGCTTACACAATTCATAGCCCTCCAGCCCATGGAGCATTCCAGCAATCCCTCTGAGGAGGGTCCTCAGTGGAACAGGGGCAGGGAGGAGAGAAATGGGGGGACCAACACAAAACTGTACACAGAGTTTCTACTTATTAATCATAAAACATAAATATAGTTTAAAAAGATTGGCCAATGTCTTAAGGAGAGAGTACTTCTCTTCAATTTCTCATTCAAAGGTGCTTCTCTGAGGCTGTTCTGCTACTGTGATAAATACCTGAGGCCATCATCAACGGATAAAGCATTGATTTTGGCTCACAGTTTTAGAAGTTTCAGTCTGTGACAGATAAATCGTACTTTCAGGGAAGTTCCACAGATTCCATGGCCTGACCCCTCCCCTTGAGTGGGAGGTGTCTCTAACTAGAGTTCAAACCCAAATTCTGAAACTGATTGGTCAAAGATAGACCAGCCAGCGGTCTCTCTGCTCACTTGGGCCAGGGAAGACTCACTGGAACAGGAAATCCTCTCCCCTCCCTCACATGCCTTGCTAGCAAAAGGACCTCTGAATCTCCAGGCCACGGTTCTTTCCCGCATGAATGTTTTGCCTCATGATGGGAGCCCTCTGTTATCTTTTCTTCTTTTGTTATTTAGCTGAACAGCATAGATTTTGTTAACCCCTCTCCCACGTGTTCTCCCCACACTGGTGGCTGGAGATCTCTGTAACTCCCCATTCTCTTTTAAATAGTCTCCCACTATACCTTATCCTCTGGTGGTTTATAGTTTTAATTCTTTAACTTTATAGACAAGAATCTGGGTGCTCCTTCAGTTCTGAGGTGCATTGGAATTTGCTGGGTTCTCTTTAAATTCTAATCCCCAGCTCCCCTGTTACAAATCCAAAATCTGACCCTGTTGCTTTGAGCCTGTGACGACGGGCGGTGTGTCACAGCCAAACACATGGTAGAGCAAAGGTCTTCAACCCATGGCCCTAAACAAATAAGGAAAGAGCTAGAGTTTCACCAGTCCCTGTGACAGCATGCCCCCAGAAGACCCTCCACTCACCCTGTCAAGGGCATGCCCCCTCCTCACAACCAGGAGACCCCCACCGGCTCCCATTAAAGCCCCCAGCAGCTCTGGTAGCCCAGGGCTGAGAAAGCCTTTCTTGCACACAGGGCCTGTGAGGGCACTTACACATACCACAGTGGTGCCTGCCAGCCTTCACCTCTGCTCATCCTGGCAGGTGACAACTAAGGCGTGCCCAGAGCTAGAACTGGGAGGGGCTGGAGGGTTGTTATTCAAGTGTTTTGGCCCAGATGAAACAGCAGTGTTTGAGCTAGCCTAAATAGCTATTTAAAGATTATGCTGAGGAGGAGTAATTAATGTTTCTTGTGAATTTATGAAGTATAAAAAGCATGCCACCAAATCCTCAAATATGTAGCATTAAAAAATGCACACACCCACTCACACACATAATTTATGTATGCTTGAAAAAGGAATGTGGGTCATTGCAGAAAAATAGACAAGCTCCACTCAGTGATCCCCGTTGTGAGCATTCTGACCTGTTTCCTTCCACTTTCTCCCCTCACATGTGTTTAAATTAATTTATAACTATTGATGGGCTGGAGAGATGGCTCAGGGGTTGGGGCACTCGCCTCCAGTGCCTGGGGCCCCTGGGGCCCCTGGTTCGGTTCCCCGGGACCCACGTAGGCCAGACCCACAGGGTGGTGGCCCTGGTGCGCTCTCTCTCTCTCTCTCTCTTTCTCTCTGCCTGAAGATGAATAGATGAAATATTTTTAAAAAACTATTGATAATTCAAGTATAAGTAGAATTCATTAGACTCGTGTTTGTGTGTTTGATTTTGCCTCCTGCTTTCACCTCTTTGCCATGAACATTTTCCTGTGGAAACAGCAGCGCCATCTACTCCTAGGGTTGTTGCCCCTGAGAGCAAATGAAGAGAACATTGGAGAAAGCCTCGGCACAGAGCCCAGAACCTGGGCAACGCTCAGATGACAGAGAAGTGGCACTTGAGCCACCACGCCCTCTCCTGAACTCAGAGCAGGCATCACAGATCAATAACCATCTCGTGAACTCAGGGCAGACATCACTAAGCAATTACAGTTCCCTTTCTACTGATCCCAGAAAACCTATGAGCCTTTCAGCACTACACTCTTACACTCCTGCCCCGGGCCCAGGCCTTGAAAAGGCAGTTCTAAGCAGCTTCAACAAGTCATCCCTCAGGGAGAACCCAGCTTCCAGCACACGATGAGTCTTCCGTCCGATCTTCTGTACTTAGCTTGGGCCTTCCCTAGAGAGCCAGGTGGAGCTAATAATGGCTTAGGGTTGTTGAAGTCAGAACTGGCATCAAATCCTCTAGCTGGGGTCCAACAGGCATGACTTGTCTCTGTAGCATGACTGGCAACAGGGCCTCTCCATTCCTGTTCCCCGTGACACAAGAATATCATCCCAGCTGGAAACCAGCTCCGGGCTGCAGGTGCTGGGCTTGTGGTGGCAGACAGGATGACACCACTGCCCATTCCTCTGAGCAGGAACTCAGCAGAGCTCCAGATTCCACTGTGGGCCTACCCTGGAGTCATTCACTGGGAAATGACAAGTCACCACAAAGACGTGCTTCCATGTGATGTGCGAAAGCGAATCCTGAGCTGGCCTGACAGCCTGATGCATCTCCACAAGTGACTTACCACGCTACCAGCGTCTCTTGGGCGCTTCCCTCACTCCTCTGGGTCAAGGCCTGCCTGCCTGCCTTACCTAACTGCAGGCTCTGTAAGGCCAGCCCCAAGAGGCCGGTGGCCCGATGGTGCGCCTGCAGGCAGGGTGGCAGAGACCATGACAGGCCACACCTCACCCCTGGCCACCACCACTGGCTGCCCCCATATCAGTGTCACCTCTCACCCCACTGTCCTTGTCTCTGTTTCCTTGGGTCCCAGGACTCCTCTCCCCTGGGCTCCCTCCAGACCTCTCCCTTGCTGCTCCTCCAGCTCATGTGACTGTCCCCGTGGAGAAACCCTCTCAGCCCCCAGCCCAGCTGTCCCCAAGTCTCCCAAGAGCACCGTCTCTCCTAAATAGTATTTCATCTTGACCCTCTCAGGTTCAATCCTGGTTGGCTCTGCAATCAGCAGGCTTCCGGAGGCAGAAGGCCCCAGAAAACAAGAGCGTAAGATTTAGCACAGTTCTCTTCTTTTCTATTATTATTATTATTATTATTATTATTATTATTATTATTATTGGCTCTTCTAGGTAGGGTCTTGCTCTAGTCCAGGCTGACCTGGAATTCACTATGCAGTCCCAGGTTGGCCTCGAACTCACAGCAATCCTCCTACCTCAGCCAACAAGTGCTGGGATTAAAGGTGTGCACCACCATGCCTGGCTTGTACATTGCTTTTCTTAACACGATCTGTAATTTACTTATATGCCTAAATTTCACATATCCTTAATATCACTAGTATCATCAAACATTCCCTATTAGGAAAATCCTCCCTCCTTCATTTCTCTCTGGCAGTACCAGGGATCCAGCCCAGGATAACTGGCAGCTGGTCACCAGGTCCTGACAAGCTGCTTTCCACAGAAGCTGAGCAGTTCACACTACTCTGGGGGAGAGGGAGACATGGCTCCTCCCTCAGCGGCAGACAGCACCACCAGACCAGCGCTGATGGTGGACCCTGAGGGGATGGTACTGCCCTCCGGTTTGAACCCCACTTCCCTGGCACTCATGTGTGGGTCCTCTGGGCTGTACTGCTGTCATGATCGCACAACACAGCAGGCTCCTGGCCTCAGGTATCCCTTCCTTCTTCTGCCTGGTGAGGCCTTCCTCGAACAGAAATACCCAGAGCACATGGGCTCTGGGTGACATCATCCTTCCAGTTCTCCTGGACAAAATCAGTTCTTCTTGCCTTGCCTCTGAGTCCCTATTCCCGAGTGTGATGGCTTCACAGTTCCTCCTCACCCTGGGCTAGAACAGCCTGCTTGCCAGTTCTCCTTGCTCCTTGTCCCTCGTCCCCAAGAACAATGCCTGGCTCAGAGCAGCTTCCTTGACTGACTTCCCAGGAAAGCAGCTCGGGTGGGGGTTGGGGTCTGGACTGGGAGAGAAACCCCAGTCTAGAACCCTCCCAACTATCTGCGCATTTGCCTGGTGCCACAGTGAATTCTGGACAGCATCCTGCCTTGGGCTTTCAGCTCTCCCGGGCTCCTGAGTGCCCAGTGTGGACCTTACTTGTCCTGCCCTCCTACAGACCACCTGCACCGGACTTCCTCATCATGTGTCTCTGTGAGTCTGCCCTCAGATCTCTTATATTTGCTCTCTTCATCCCTCTGCCCTCAACAGCTCTTCTTGCCCCCCCCAACATATACAGCCTCTTCACCCCAGAGCCCTGGCCCGCCTCTCCCATTCAATCATGAGCTCCCTTGAGCTCCAGTTTTCCATTCTGCCAACAACCAGGAAGAATGGAACGGCCAGGCCTCGGCTCCACTCCCACACTGCTGTTCTCAGCCCTCAGCCTGGCCTCAGCCTTGTCCACCTCATGAGTCCTTCCACCCCTGCCTGCACACGTTTCCCATCTCAGGACACCATGCTAGTTGCTAGCTCAGAGTTTTCTGGCTACTGGGACCCTGCGGAGGGGACAGGTGGTCAAGGGGTCCACAAGGAGCCGAGATCATGGATGATACAGCCAGACTGGAGGGCGCAAGAGAGAAACTGAGGCAGAACAGGTGGGAGGTGAGATGTAGAAGAGCAGGAGTTCCCACGAAGGAGAACGGATGCCTCAGCTGGGCAGAGCCACCTGCCGCTGGATCATGAGCTTAGGGGTAGAGAACTCATACCCAGGGAGGACCAGCCCATTGTCTCAGGAGGTCTTCTTCACAGCCCTGATAGTAATCAAATTCTGTCACTATAATGGTAGGCCACCCGTCTCTGGTGGCGTAGGGAAAAAGCATTATTTGGCTCACAGTTTTGGTGGCCCCTGGGCTCCATCACATTATGGTGGACAGCAATGGAGGAAGTGCGAACAGGAGTGAGATTATTTCTCTAACCAGGAAGCAAAGGGACTTGGTGTGGACAGTCTGGCTCT
>PVHP010014693.1:27873-38835 GCA_004024765.1 Zapus hudsonius
GGGGGGGGGGGGGGGGGGGGGACCTGAAGCTCTAGGTGATGACCCTGTCTCCGTGAGTGCTTTCCCAGCTCACCACACTACCAGAGAGATTAGCCTGGTGCTCATCTGCGGCCCTCTCTGTGGCTCTCTGCACCTGCCCTGCCACCTTCAGAGGGGGCAAGAAGCTGAAAGAGACACACATGTGAGCAGTCTTTCCTTAACAGTATGCTACCCGGATCTAGGCGTCAAGCCCATCCTCCAAGGCGCTTGTGCAAATAAGCCAGGGTGAAGGAATGAACCGAAGTCTGCAGCCAACACATGGACTCTGCCCATCCCAGAGCGGCTGCAAAGAAAGGCCTTCACGATGTGCACTAAATGTACAAATGACCATGTGTCCATGGAATAGAGAATTCACACAGCACTTCCCTGGTGGCACACTGGTATTAATCACTGAGGAGAGGAGATGGTTCTTGGGGCAGCCTGCCCCAAGCTCCAATTCCCCTTCCTCCCACAGGTCCATAAGCTTCAGCTGGATTTGGATCCTCAGGTAAGTCTCCAGTCTTCCTTTCAGCCAGGTAGGAGCTTGGACTAACTGATGCCAATGGACGTGATGCCAACAGGAAGGTCCTCAAACGTCTAACTACTGCCTTGGCCTTCTTCTCCTTCCCATGGCTCAGACAGGCTTTAACCATTGGATCACATCAAATTCTATGGCCAGTTTGATCAGATCAGGAAACAAGGAAGAGGCACAGCAGGTGTGGGAGAAGGACTGAGGGCAGGAGGGAGCTCTTCTCCCAGAGTGGGTAGCCCTTCTTTCTGCTGATGGACTGTATATAAAGAAGCTCCCAGGCTCCGAGAGAGAGAGAACACAGGGCCGTTGTCTGCTGCCCATGCTACCTGCTGGTGCCTGCATCTAGCCTCTTGGTTGTTGTTTTTTAGAGCTCACTGTAGTCCCAGGCTGGCCTTGAACTCACAGCAGTCCTCCCACCTCTGCCTCCTGAGTGGTGGTGTATGCATCTACCCTTCTGTTGCCATCTTCTGTGGACCCTGAAGTGTAGCTCTCGGAGAAGCCTTCAGGGCTCCATGGGATTACGGAGGCGTCCGGCCTCACAGACTCATCAGCTGCTGAGTTCCCAGACTCTCCACCCTCAAAACAGCCATTGTTGGACTGCTCAGTCCAAATTCTGTAAACTAGTCTAATAAATCCCATTTATAACACATGTTCATTCCAGCGAGAGAGAACCCTGACTCATATAATCCTGCCCTAAAGAATGGTCCTATGCGAGTGACTGACTAAAAATAGAAGCTAGGTAATCCAGAATGGTGTATATTTGTTAACCTATACTGATCTCACTCTCCGATGGAGATTGTGTTTGTATTTTTCAGGATACAGCGAGAGAGCTGTGGCCCATATAACCCTACCAACAGACCTTAGACAGAAAGCTGAGATCCTGGCAAGAGATGAGCCACCACAGTCATATCGTGGAGGATCCATAGGGAACCCTGCAGAGAATGACGGGATGAACAAGGGACCCACAGCCACAGCCATTCAATCAACACAGGATAAGCCAGTGAGACAGAAACCAACGATATTCAACACAAAGACCCCTAATCCTCAACATTAAAGCAGCCTTAATACTCACCCACCACGACTCAGGGAACTGAGTGGAAGAGGGGGCGGAAAGATTGTGAGAGCCGTGGTGGGGGAGATTATCAGAGGCATGGCACCCCTCAGTAACAACACACTTGGGTCAGGAAAAACCGGCTGAAGACTGGGCTATCCATGGTCCCCTACCACAAAGACTGATCCAGACGGCCATGGAGGAGGATATCCAGCTGACTGGGGATGAGGAAGGGGGGGCAATGAGGAATTGGGGATGACAACTCATTGTTGGCCCACTAAACAATGTAACTCATTATGGACAATTAAAAAAACTTTAAAAAAAAAAAAAGAACGGTGCGGTCACATGATGGAAGGAGTCTGGAGCCTTGAGTGACTATGTGAAACAGAGGGATGCTATGAACCTAAGACAGTTCACCTCTGAACTATTGATTAAAAAACTCAACCTCTATCTTTTTTAAAAAAAAAATATTATCCATAATTAGATACACTGAATGAGCGAATAATGTAATGTCCCCAATTCCAAGATTTCCCTCTTCCCTGTCCACAATCAGCTGGGTATCCTCCTCCGTGGGCAAGCTGGATCAGTCCATGGGGAAGGGGGTTATGGGCACTGCTCTTTCCCTGCCGGTGGCATCCCAGCCTAACTAACCACAAGATGGTGTCCTAATGTTGGTCTTGAGTGGTGAACAAAGAGTCTTCCTACACAACTGGTCTCAAGCCTGGTTGTGGGAACTACCCACAGACAAGTCCAGGAACCACCCAGAGCCTGGCTTCAGCCTCGGGTTAACAAGACACCTGGCACGAGTTCCCCTCCCTGTGCTCAGCACTCAGGAAGCTCATCGGACCCTGGGCCTTAGTTTGCTTAGGTCAGAGGTTCAAGTCCGCCAAGGCAATGTTGGAAAGGAGAGGACAGTGATGTCAGCACTGTGATGCCAGCACGGTTTGTCCTCTGGAATTCATGCTGGAGTTTCGTCTCCACAGTGAGGTACTAACAGGGTGGAAAGACCTCGACTCTGGTATGGGGGGAGGGGTGACTAGGCTTAGTCCCAGAGGCTTTTTGAGGAGAGATCAGAGAATACAGAAACACAGGGGCTCCCTGGCTCTGCTAGCACAAAGGCCAGCACCAGATGTGGCCCTTGAACCTTGGACCAGAGCTGTGAGCTAAGCCAAAACTCTTGTTTTCACAAGGTATGCCATCTGTGGTACTGGGACACGAACCCCAGCAACAGACTAAGACCAGTAATTACAAAGAAATTTTCAGAGTAAAGTTCAGGTGTATGCAAGGTTTCCTAGAGCATCTACTTCCTTTGAAAAAGATAATATATCTCTTAATACAATACAACTAATACATTATTTTGTATATGCATAAATATATTTTTCCCAGAAGAAATAAAGCCGCATGCAAGAAGCTAGCAAACTGTCTCGCTGTTGCTATGGCCTGACATGGATGAGGTGAATCCATGCATGTCACCAGCCCAGGCCCACAAGCTCTCAGCCTTTATTTCTTCATTAATAAAGAGATTTGCTGAGCTGGGGAGATGGCTCAGCCATTAAAGGAGCTTGCCTGCAAAGCCTGTCAGCCCGGGTTCAATTCCTTAGACCCAAGGAAAGCTATATGCACAAAGTGGTGCATGTGTTGCGATTGCAGCGGCAAGAGGCCCTGGTGCACCCATATTCATGCTCTTTCTCTCTGCAGATTTTTCGTGAGATGCTGAAGGGCTGGGGATATAGCTCAGCGGTGGAGCACTTGCCTGGCAAGTGCAAGGCTCGGGGTTCCATCCCCAGCATTAAAAAGAAAAAAGAAGAACCTCCGGGTGCTCTCTCTGTCCGGGAACTGGTTCCATTTCAGGACATTGTTGAGTTTGAGAAAGTCCTTACCCTGTGGGAGCTTACGATCAGTGTGAGAGGGAGGTCAGTTAGCTGGTGAGTGGATACCCCGTAACAGGAGGAAAACACGGGCCAGGGGACAAGGACATTGCACCCCACTCCCTTGTGACACGGAACCGCTTCCTGGAGTAGCAGAGACACAATGGGTGCCAGGTTCCAGGCAGACAGAAATTCTGCTGTCCTGGGGCAGCAAGGTTGACTATTGAAAAGCAATGTATTGTCTAGCTCCAAAAGGTGGGCTGAGAGGATTCTGAATGCTTTCTCCACAGAGACATTAAAAGTACTCGAGAAGATGGCATTTCTAGCCTGATGTGAGCATTGTATCATGTATACATGATCCCATCATGTTCCAGAAATAGGATAGTTTTTATATATCCATGTATAAACAAGGTTTTAAAGTTTAGAAAAACAAAGCCAGGGGCTGGAGAGATGGCTCAGTAGTTAAAGTATGATGACCCAGGTTGGATTCCTAAGCACCCACATAAGGCCAGATGCACAAAGTGGTGTTTGCATCTGGAGTTTGTTTGCAGTGGCAAGAGCCCCTGGTGTGCCTGTATCTGTTTTCTCTCTCTCTCTCTCTCTCTCTCTCTCTCTCTCTCTCTCTCTCTCTCACTGCTTACAAATAAAGGAAAAACGATTTTAAAAATGAAGCCAACAGCAACAAGAATTCATGAGACACAGTCACGCACCATGTAGCAAGAAGTTGGTCGAGGACACACCACATATATGATGGTGGTCCCATAAAATGGGCCCCAGACACTGCCGAGTGACATCATAGCCACGTTTCTGTGCGTGCATTTGTGTGTGTATCCTCTATGATGTTTGCATGACAAAACAACTCTCAGCGCACGTTCCTTTTGTTAAATGACACATGACTACAGCAGGTCTAAGAGTTTGGTCAAAGAAACTTCCCTCCCTTTGGGTCATTTCTCGTTGCCAATGATATGTGAGCAGCAATGAGCGGCCTGACAGGGCTGGTGCCCAAAGTGCCTCAGTAATGAGCAGAGCTGACATCCTGGGTTCCCCAATTAAGCTTAATTATCCTCTCCCACATCTCTTTCTTCCGAGAGGTGCAGAAAACACGTCAGTTCCAGTGAAGGGAGATGGGTAATTACCTTCCATAAACTAGGTTAGAAACTTCTATGGAAATTATTCTTATTCCAATACCAGGCATCTCCTGCCTCAGATGCATTCTGCACACTCTGGGGACGCAGCCTCCAGGAGTGATTTGTTTTCATGGAAAGTGGTTCTGCCCTGAAGGGGCTGGGAGACCAGGCCTTCATTAGCATGCAGAATCTCTTCAGAGGCCTGGCCAGGGCCCTCGCCGGCTCCAGAAAGCCTCTGGTGCCAAAGGGCTCCTAGGGACCAGGCTGTGTCCAGATCAATATTTGGAACTGGCCTTCTGGGAAATCACTAGTGGCTGTGGAGAGTGCACGGGCTGACTTTTCGGATGGCGTATTAATGAAGAGCTTCGCAGCTTTCCCAGCGTTCCTAAGCAGGGCAGCCAGAGGCCAGGTGTTGGTGGGAGTGACCAGGAGCTCCAGGCCCAAATGTTCTTTCCGCTATGGAGCAGGAGAGGAGGGCACACCCTTGCTCCTGCTCGAATAGTAGAGGCCCACCTCCAGGCCTGCTGAAGAAGCAAGGGTGCCCTGGCCCCAGCTGCACCCATGGTTGGCCTAGGTCCTGGCCAGCCTCTCAGCAAAGAGCAGTGTCACCGCAGATGCTCTCACTCGGCAGAGAGCTTACAGGGTGGCCTTCTAAACGGGGCAGAGAGAAGCCTGAGCTGAGCTCAGGAGCAGACACTTGACCTCCACTTCTCCAGCTGGTGTGATGAATTCTGGTATGCAAACACAGTTTCTAGGCCTGTAAGATGCCCACAGTCACAGCACACCAGGAGGGTGTTACCCACACACTGCTTCACGCCATCCCTGCCCTCTCCGCACTCTGCGTGGTACTGATCTGCCTCTTATGCCTGCCAAACACCAGCCTGTCTCGTCTCCTCTTTCAGCATAAGAGGCCTTGGGCTCAGGCTCTTGACTGAGCTCCCTGTGACGAGCTGCAAGTCAGCCCTGTGGCTTCATTCTCTGCTTGTGGGCACCTCTTTACATGAAGAGAGCCAGCCTCTCATGCCCCGTGTGAGAACAGTCTGTTTGCGATGGATTTAAAGCAGAAAAGCATGTGAGCGGATCAGAAACAAGTTAGGAGAAGCAGTATGGCAACAAACTAGTAGTAGCAAATGTCACAAAGAGGGGCTGGAGAGATGGCTCAGTGGTTAAGGTGCTTGCTTGCAAAGGCTAAGGATGTGGGTTCAATTCCCCAGTACCCACGTAAAGCCAGATGCACAAAGAGGCACATGCATCTGGAGTTTGTTTGTGGCAGCTGGAGGCCCTGGTGTGCCCATTCTCCCTCTCTCTCTCTCTCTCTCTCTCTCTCTCTCTCTCTCTCTCTCTCTGTATCTCTGCTTACAGATAAATAAAAACATTTTGACAACAACAAAGAAAGTCACCAAGAGGCACGTGAGCACTGGGTTTTGGGGAATCCACATCAACTTGGAGCCATATGACAGAAACGACAGGAACAAGGTGGCTGGAGTCAGGCTTCCATGGTAGCCTCCCTGGCACGAGGAGCCAGGAAGCCCAGCCTGTCCCTGGCCGGCAGGTTCGCGTCCAGAGCTGGCTCAGACGAAGCCACCTGACCCCCACTGTACTCTCCTGTGTCTCCTATTCCGCCTCTCACTTACTTGCCGACAGCCAGCTCCCTGGAGACAAGTCCCAGCCCTGCCACTGTCACTTGTTTCTCCACAACATCCGGCCACGCTAGGTCCCCCGAGCCAGGTCACCTTTGGAGGGCAGTGGGCAAGTTAGTGGTCATCATCCTGGGCTGGGTAGTCGTCCCCCTTTTAACTTCTCAAGGTTTCAGAATGACTGTGTTTCAAACTAGAGGTGGTTTCATACAGAGGCAACAACGGAAGAAAAGAACCCCAGATAAGTAGATAGGAGAGTCTGCTCTGAGGGAGAGCTGGCAGCAGGTGGCCAGGGCATCCTGGGAGGCACTGGGCGACAGTGGGTCAGGGTCCCGATGGTCTGCAGGCGCCTCAGCCACTGACGACCAGTCCCACCCCCACATGGAGCCCAGAGCAGCTGCTGGGAGGCAGGTGTCTTCGAACATGACAAGACAGGACACCAGTGTAGACTTTGCCGGAAGGCGCTGTGGGGAGAGTGGTTCAAGTCTGTTGCAGCGCTACTAACTTCCGACAGGACGAACAGAACCTGCAGGTAGGTTTCTCCGGTGGGGGGAGGGCTCCCAGCCTTCCTGTAAGAAGTCACTGAGCTCCATCTTATGTAACATCGGGTTTTTTTTTTTTTTTTCCTAAAAGGAGAACAGCGTGAACTCCTAGGCTGCAGATGGCTCCAAGTTCTGGGTGGTGAAATGCCAAGCGATGGCTGTGAGCAATCAGGAGTTCATGGAGAATGCCGGAGAGGAGAGACGGCGCCGTGAGGAAGACGGCCATGATACAGATGTGATGAGCCCTCTGAGCTCCACTGGGACCTGAACGGGCGGCTGCATCAGCCTGGCATAGTGGAAGCAGATGGTAGGGGCAGAGCATAGACTGCAAGTTGCCCAGACCTAAGCGTGGCTCCTCGGCCATCAAACCTTTCCAAGTCCCAATCTTTTCATCTACAGAACAGACTCCGCTGAGGAGAGGATGACACAGATCTGTGCATACGGCAGGTCACACACAGAGCTCTGTGAATGCTTTATGTGGCAGAGCTGGGTGCTGGAAAGCAAGCAGATTTGGGCTCGGGTCCCATTTCTGCCACTTAAGAGCATGTGGCTTTCTGAGGCTCCATTTCTCCAGAAATAAAACAGCAAGAACGATGCTAGCCACCCCCAACAGGTGTGAGATTGAGAGAGGCAAGACCAAAGAAAGACCCAGAAACATGACAGGCACCAGCTTGGCTGCTTCTAAAAATTAGCTTTCTTCCCCTTCCCAAAGTTGATCTAGGCTCAAATAAAAATTGGTTATGAAAGGATCTTGAGCAAGACGCGTTATTCAAGCAACACCTGCCTCTCTGCAGGTCTCTGAGGTGAGGAATGGAGGCTCTGGAAACGCACGTCTTTGGTCTGTGGTGCAGAATTCTGAATATGCCAAGTGGTCAGGCAGAGCATGGGCAAGAGACCTCAGAGGACCCTCCTGAGTGTCGCTATCCAGCCTATCAGGAAAAACACCTGGCCTGGCCCCAGATCTGGCGCAGGCGGGCGCTAGTGGCTTGTTGGCTTGCCTTTCTGCTTGTGCTGCGAGTGCTTGGGGGTGAGGGTGGGGGTGGGGGCGGGGGCAGAACTGTGGTCCTAAAGGTTACTTCATCCCCCAAAGGCCCAACACACAGATGGTCATAAAGTGGGTACTCAAGAAATATCTGTTGACTGAAATAATGGATGGATGGATAGATGTATGTGTGTTACCAGTCAGTTGGCTGGGGCTCTGCTCTACCTGGATAGACATGTGAGGAGGTGGTAAGTCTTCAGTGCTGACAGTCCTGAGCCCATCACCTCAACTGGAAGACCCAGTTACTTGCAGCTGAAGACCTGAGAGCCAGGGACCTGCTGCTCAGGTTTCAGAATCCAGAGACCAGGGGCTCCTGGTGCTCAGGCTGGAAGCTTCCTTGCGCTGGGCAGCCATTGTAATCCTCACCCCTAGCAGCCATGGCAGCAGAAGGCAGCACTTGCTCCTGGGTGGGTGTTGGGTGTTGAGACCCTCAGCTTCTCCAGTGGCTAGAGTCACAGCTCCTAGACTAGGGTATCTGAGACCCTTGGCCTCAATGCTTGGCAGCCCCCATCTCATGTGCCAAGTATTACCCCACCAGGGGCAGCTGAGGAGAATGGCTCCCTACTGACTTGAAAATCGAGCCAGACAGACCACTTATGTAGCCAGAAGGGAGTGGGGCAGGGGTGGCTGTACCAATCATGGCACCACACTTCATGGAAATGAGGATACTGCTTGCACCAATCACGGTCCAGCTCAGGACTGTATTTCACAAACCACAGGCCTTCTATGGGTCACACCAGGCCACTCCCTCTGGCTTGGGTGAAAGTGGTTGCCAGATTTCCCTGAGGTTTGTGTTGGCAGAATGTCTTGAAAGCAGTCCTAGCTGGGCACTGCCTTCTGGAGCCAGAGCTGTGTTTTGGCACAAGCAACTGGGGTTGCCATGCAGCTTCCTCTGCTGGTGGCACCGCATCAGCTCCGTAGGCAGGTGAGGAATTCCAGAGAGCAGCCAGAGAAGATATGAGGGGGAACAGAGGTGGCAAAGACATCCAAGGGTGGTGGAAGTAGAGAGTCGGCAGGGAGCGGAGGGGGGAGTACTCAGAGAAGCCGGGCTGTCATAAGAACAGTCCAGCAAGCTCCCAAAAGGGGGATGTCTGGCTGACAGCTCCCACCCAAGGCACCTGGGCACTGGAGAAAGGCCTAACAATGGTTAGTCAGGGAGTCAAAGTGCCCCAGGCCAACGTCTTAGTTTATCGAAAGGAAAAATAAACATTAGAAAGGGTGCTGATCATAAAGGCCCACCATGAACCGTTTTTAAAAACAGTGTTTAACAGTGAGTGTTCTACTGAGAAAGGAAAGTCAGGTGGTTTTACCTGACTTTGGTGGGTGAGTGGGTCTGATGGACAGATGGAGGGCAGGTGGTGGATGGACACGTGGATGGACACAGCTTCCTATCTGTCCCTTCCTGTGCAGATGCTGCAAGGCATTTGGGCCTTTTGCTTAGGGTCCCAAGCTTGGTGATGGCTCTCCTTGGGGAGTGGGCGAGTCACCTGAGAAGAGCCACCAGATGGAGGCTATGATCAGCCACCCAGCCATCTTCCACACTGCCTGCTTCATAGCTACTCCTCAGCAGAAGTAGAGGACATTCCCAGGCCAGCTGTGGCCCTTGGGAGCTGTGTCCTGATGCCCAGCGCCCCCAGCCTGCTATGAGGCCACCCTCGCCTCTCTGGTCTCCTTCATCTGCTTCTGGGTGCTGCTCATGTCAGCAGGGGTCCCTTCTCTTCTCCTGCATCTCCACCTCTCACAGATCTGCTGGCCATCCCTCGAGGTACAGACGCCTTCTCCAGCTCATCTTCCGAATCCAGGCCTCTGTTCTGCCCCCACCAGGCCTTCCACGCTGTCCAGTCTGTTTCTTTTCATTGCAATCCCACCATCCTCCAGACCTGGCTCTCCTACAATGTCTTCCAAAGCGTTCCCCACACTGTTTTGGAAGATGTGTGGTCCAAGATGTTGGAAAACAGAACAGTCTGAAGACTAGGATGAAAATTACCCATCACCACTGCACAACCTGGAAATGACTGGTTCTCACATGCCCACGCCTTCCCGGGGAGTATTTCCAGTATGGGAGCCATCACAGAACCTCCAGGACACCGTGGCTGTGGTGCCTCTTCCCTGGCACAATGCCAGGCAATAATAGCGAGAGATGGCCACCCTGCCTGGTTCCTCACATCCGGGGAAGGCACCCGCAGGTCTGAATTCAGGGGTGGGTGTTGTACTGTACATTATCAGGCCGAGCCTGCTCCCTTCTGTCTCTAGTTTTCTTAGCTTTTTATATAACTGAAGAAGTCCTGGATTTTGACAAATGCCATTTCTGTATCAAGATGGTAGTGGTTTTGGTGTTAGTCAACTATTCGGGTTAAATGCACTGTGTACTGTTGCTGGGTGTGGTGGCTCACGCCTTTAATCCCAGCACTCGGGAGGCAGAGGTAGGAGGATTGCCGTGAGTTCAAGGCCAGCCTGAGACTACATAGTGAATTCCAGGTCAGCCTGGACTAGAGCAAGACCCTACCTCAAAAAAACAAAACAAAAAAAACAACCCAAAAAAAGCACTGTGTACTATTTTCAGATACTACCCTTTCCTTGCTGGGCTAAATCTCACTTGGTCTCAGTGCATCTTTCTTCATGTTGCTGAATTTAGTTTGTTGGTTTTTGGTTTGTTTTTTGTTTTTGTTTTTTAATTGTGGATTGGTCTGGTTTTTTTTCCCAGGTAATGTCTTTGCTCTGGGTGCACATCATGACCAGCTACTGACGGTGAGTTGAGAGGGTCAGCTTCCTGATTCACTGTTGTCCTTGTAGGTTTGTTTTCCCATTTTTGGAAAGATTTGTGAAGAACTGTTATTATTTCTTCATGCGTGGTGGATTTCAACAGTGAAACCATCTGGGCTGGGCTTTTCTTTGAGGGTAGATTTTTGGTACTGATAAAGATTTCTTTATTTGTAATAATCTTGCTCAGGTTTTCTACTTTGAGTCAGTTTTGATAGTGCGTATCTTCCTAAGAATATGTCCATTTTGTTTGTTATCTAACTTTGTGGCATCACTGCAGGCTTCTTTACTTATAAAAATCTGGTAATGTCCCCTCTTTCATTCCCAGCTATGCAAATCTTCTCTATTTTTTTTCTTGCTCAATCTAACCAAATTTGGTCATTTG
>PVHP010014694.1:0-38697 GCA_004024765.1 Zapus hudsonius
AGAGTCCAGGTCGTGCTGACCTTGGTTTTCTCCCTTGCTGGGAGGCTGGCGGGGGGGGGGGGGGGGGGGGGGACGATTTGTCCCAAATAGACTCTCCAGTACGTGCAGTATCCCCTGCTAATAATTCTATGTTGCACATTTTGAAACAGTATAGGCAAAACATAATGATCTCCGAGACCAGCTATATTTACATTTACTATATTTTAGAATGTTACCTTGAAACTTTTGAATATATAACAATTTACCCGTTGGTAGAATTTTTAATACTGATCAAGGCAACCTGAGGAGACAGAAATCTGCATGATAGTTAAAATCCAAACATGGTAGAATCAAGAAAATGCCTTCAAACAACCCAGAAGGAGGAAATTTTGTCAGTCAATTAAGCATTTTGTTATGCTCCTGTCTCAGCTCTGTGAAAATACCACGTGTAACAAGGCTTAATTCACTCTGAACAGATGGTTCCATAGAAAGGCTTCACAATTGATGAGAAATTATATTAATTTCAATTTATCCTTAAGCTGTTTTTTGTATTTATATATATTTATCAGTAACTTAAAAGTTCCCATTTATTTAAGCATCTCTGCAGGGCAGAGAAGGCCATTATCTTTGGTTCCATCCCCCCTGCGGCCTGACCGGTTTCAGCCACACCTTATGGAGGTATGCAGACATACCTTTTGCTGTTTGGTTGGAAGAGAAAATTATTTTATTAGCCTGTATTTTAGAATCATTTCAATAAAAAGCAAAGATAGTTTCTGACCCTTTTGAAATTTAAAAAAAAAAAGTTAGCACCCTTGGTTCCATGGCAAATCTTTTGTTCTCAGCCATTAAGGCCAAAAAGCTGCCTGAGGGGGGTTAAGTCACTCAGTTCCATCCAGCTGCCAGCCTCTGGGGGAAGGCACCCCCAGGGGGTCCTCAAACTATTTTGGTTGATTTTAGGCTGGCATTTGTCCTCAGCCATAGAGGCTGAGTTTGCATTTCAGAGAAGGGAGGAAAACTTTTTCTATATTTTCCATTTCCAAGAAGCTATGAAAATTGACCTAAGAATTATAAATTGTGGCTCAGACAAAATATTTAAATATAGAGATCTAACCTGGAAGTTTAAAAGCCATCCAGCAAGACAGCATCTATGGCTGAAAACATACTAATCATCCAGGAGGGTTTGGATACTCAAATTGTCAGATGTCTGAACTTGTATCCTGGAGCAGGGAATATATCTCAAAGAGCTAGTTCAAGTACACAAAAGAAGACAATTGTTGAAACAGTATCCTAGATAGAGACCCTGTGATTACTCACAACAAGGCAGAGGCTGGACATTGTTGAATTAGAACAGCTGAGCTCCAATATCAACCTTGTTTTGAAAAAGAAAACATGTGACAACCAATGTTGTTAGCTTAACATTAGGCATTAACTAACCTGATATATAGTAGAGATTCTTATAAACATAAGACAATTTTCATGTTTTATCCACGACAGGAATTTTATAAAGGCTTAACTTAAGTTCCTTTAACCTATTTACCCAATAGGAGGACAGAAGCCACAATGGCTGAAATCAAACTTTAAAGTTATATAAGTCCCATGATGACCATTTGGGAGTACCAGCACAAACAAATAGAAACCATCTCTTAAAATTTTCAATGTTCCTAGATGTGAGAGGATTATTTTAGAAAATCAATACCAGCAAGTAACCTTTACCTTAAAAACTCAATTTTGTCCAATAATTTATATATTGACAAAGAAATACAGTTAGCTTGGGTGAGCACCATAAGAATTATTTTTGTACATTTCTTAACCCATGAACAATTTAGTATTTGTGAGCTGTTGGTGAATAACCTTAACCATAATAGTTAAACCTTAGCATCTAGAATACGGTCTTGGAAGGGCCTGACAACATTTTCCTTTGGGACAGTTTCTGCAGCATGTCCCCCTCTGTATTCCAAGGAAGCAATCCTTGGTGATGTCCCTTTTCCTGAAAGGGGCCTTCCTTAAGCAACCTGTTATATTGATGCTGTTTATCCTTTTGTTTTATCTCCCTGGTCTTAATTTTTAATTTATTCCTTTTTGTTCTCTTTTGTTTTTGTAATAATACCAGTTGGACTTCAGAGCAGCCATTTAAGCTCTTGGTTAGTTCAGCCACCAATTTTTGTAAGTTAGTATGCTTTCTTGCATCTTTCTCATTACCTTCTCTTATTACTTACTCATTATATTCTATAATCCTTTCAAGTTTCTTCTGCAATCTTTCTATTTTTCTCTCAGGTCTTCAAAAATATTCTTACTTTGTAACTTCTAAAAAATACCATTCCATATATTCCTTCATTAAGTTCCACTAAAATTCCTTCTCATTAGCACCTCATAACATATCTAGCATTTACAATTTCCTCTTATCCCCATTATATAGAATCACTGTTGAGACATGAAAACTAAGTAACCACAGAAGGGAGACTAAAAGTTGATATCAGGTGTTTTTAATAACTCAATCATCTGATTTTCTTAAGAACAGCTTGAAATTTAAAGCAAGCCTAATGATTGAACTAGTTTTAAATATTTTTTTTTCCTTAACTCATGGGTTGATTACTTTAGCTAGGACTAGTCACTGAGCCAAAAACTATAACTGGAGTGATCAAGTTCAGTGGTAGCCTTGGTCAGTTTACATGATTTTACAATGTAAAAAAACAGTGCACTCTATTTATAAAAACTTAGGCTAGAGAATCATTTAATACTTATAGCTGACTTGGGATGGTCATTCCTCTAAAGCTTGTTATGACTAGTCCTTTTGCAAAAACCCAAAGCACTTATTATATTTACCAGGACTTAGATGTAGATTCTTTCCTTTTTAAGGATGCCAAATGAGTATAACCATTGAAAAGTGTCTCTAACCATTGAGAAACCCGGTCCTTAACAAACTTATAAGAAAGACACTTTTTAGGGACATTTTTCTCTTTGGAAGCAAGCAAGCAGAAAACATATAGTACTTATAGCAGACAATGTCTCTAAACATTGAGCAATGGATGAGAAAAGAAACCTTTTGTTTTTTGACTCAGTTTACCCAAATAATCAACATCATAAAGAATATATAATTCTCCATGTGTTATTTCCCTTATATTCGTCAATAAGCCAGAGGGCCTGTCAGGCTTATGAGGAAGCATTGGGAAATATGTCTGTTTCTGGGATTTTGGCAATAGGAGGGTCCCATTTCAGACAAATAGACAACAAAAGACAAACAGAAAGAAAAACAAATTACCTGACTCACAGACAAAAATATACCCCATTTAGTTTTCCATAAACATTCCACTGACAAGAGTGCTGATTTTCCTTTCACTTTGTCTGAAGCAAGAAAATGACAGTCTCCAACTGTCCCAGATAGATGGTTTCCAGCGGACACCATCAATCCTCTTGTCTCACCGCTGGAGCGTCCTCCAGGGCTGTGACCTGTGGCTCCCAGGCACGTTTGCCAACCACGGTCAGTGGGGGCTCACGCCCCACAGCCAACAGTCACAAAAAACCAGAAAGCCAGAAACCAGAAACTATGCTGGGGGCTCACACCCCACGCCACAGCCAAACCAGAAGCTATGCTGGGGCTCACGCCCCACACCACAGCCAAACCAGAAGCTATGCTGGGGGCTCATGTCCCACAGCCATAGCCAAACACCAGAAAACCAGAAGCTGCTCTGGGGGGCTCACGCCTCACAGTCGCAGCCATGTGATCGCAAGCAGAGAGAAAGAAGAACAGAAGGCGCCAGAAAAAAATCAAACTTACCCGAGGAGGGTGGTCGCTGGTGAACTTCATTTGGTGGGAGGCTCAAATGGGATCTCAGTGGAACCTCCAAGATGTTAGGACCCCAGACCCCCGACTCAAAAGAAGACTCTGACCAACTCTCCTATGCCACATGCAAAGGGTTTATTTAATAATAACCAGGCATGCCCAGGGCTCAAGTGCATATCCATAGCAAGACAGAGGCAATGAGCCCAGAGCCAAGTTTGAGCAGAGCCTTTAAAGAGAAAACAAACATACATTACAATTTGGGGAATCTTTACAGGCTTTTCCATTAACCAGAGCATCTGCATATTCTTTCCATATCTGTAGAACCCATTGGCCAGGCCATTCTCAGTATTTACCCCAGGCATTCTCAGTATTTACCAACCTCTGGCCAGGCCACGGATGCTAGATTACAGGGAAACAAAGGCAGGATTATAGGAGCAGGGTGAGGTGGGGGAGGCGCATACTAACATACTATTCTGGATTTACTTTTTTACTTTCTTTTACTAATAATTAGCTCCCTCTTGCCTTGAGGTTTTTTATTTTTATTCTAATTTTAATTTACTCTAACACTATGAGCCAAAAAAGTCCTTCCTTCCTTGTTACTTTTTATGTATATTTTACAGCATCAAGAAGAGTAGCTAATACAAGTACACTATAATGGAATTTGTACAATTTAAGTTTCAAAATGAACATATATTAAATGAGAAAAAAAATGTTTGAGCCCTCCTGCCTGTTCACTGTTCTGTGTGTGTGGTGTAGGTGATGGGTTTTTCTCTCAGCTCGGACCTGTGAAAGAGGGCCAGCCACTCACTGTTCTGGAACTTCCCCTCAATCTGTAGATTCAATAAATACTTTCCTCCCCCAATTTGTGCCTGGTTTGAAGATTCATCCCAGCAGTGTGTGGCTGACTATGACACCCAGCATCCCCATAAAGCCCTGATGTACTCATACACACACACACACACGTATATGTGCAAGTAAATATATTAGAACTTAAAAAAATAAAACACAAAAAACATTCAACTAAGATGGTCCAGTGAATGGATCCAGCCCACTCTTTCATTTAATTTTGCTTTGCCTTACAACTCCTTGAATAACTAAGGGGTAGAGATTATTATTTAATTGTAACACTCTATACTAGGAAAGCTATTCTCTGGACAATATAATCTTATTTTATTCTGCAAGAAGTAGCTGGTCATTATCAATGAACTATGATATCATACAAAAAATTGTGTGTGCATATATGTGTGTGTGTGTGTGTGTGTGTGTGTGTGTGTGTGTGTGTGTGTGTGTGTGTGTAAAGAAGACAAAGTGTTAGCAAGGACATTGATGATAGGAGTATGTATTGGTACTGATATTATTCCAGAGTTACCTCTAAAATAATAAAATTACCAAATGATCCTTCATTACCATTTCTTCATATAAAATCAAAAGTATTGAAACCAGAATTTGAAAGCAACATCTTCTTTTTGTGCTCACAACAGCCAAGCTATAGAACTATTCTAGGTGTATCTACATATGCATGCTTAAGAAGGAAATTATAGCGCATATCTGCATCAGAATCACACGTGGCCTTAAGACAGAAAAGTGGAATTCTGTCATTTTGATGACATCGATGACACTGGAGGATATTATAATAAGTGTAATAATCCAGACACATAAAGACACATACTAGCTGATCTCACATGGAGAATATAAACATATGGAGCACTTAGAATCAGAGACTAGAAGAATTGTCAATGACTGGAGGGGTAGTGGGTGACGAGGTGGACAGATGTTGGTCACAGGAATATAAATTTTCTACCAGAGTGGTTTGCTGGCTACAGCTAATTATAATGTCTTTCAGAATGGAAAATTACTAAGAAAAAATATCTTGAAATTTCTTACCACCAGAATATAAGTATGTGAGGTGATTGATAAATTATCTTGGTTTCATTCTCCCACAAAGTATTAATATATCAACCTATCACTATAGCCATATGGGCATGTAATTTTTAGTTGCTGGTTACATCTTTAAAATCTTGGGAGGAAAAGAATTTCAAGATTTGTAAATTTTAAAGCCCCATGGTAAATGTTTGTTATTAATAATTAAATAAAACTTAAAGTGGAAGATGGAGGTGTGAAAAATTTTAATGTGTTTTATATTGCTATTAGCCTATGTCTCTGTTTATCTCTTGGCATTTTTGCTTCAAATTACATGACTTTAATAACAATTTTCTGCATCTTGTCAGTAAAAATAAGTTTTATGAATATTCGTATAATTTCCAGTGGAAACTTTTGTTCACTTTAGAAGATTTAATTGTTCTTGTAACTAATTAATTCCTTTCTCAAAAGCTTTCAAAAATTTACTTTCTTCTAATGGAACTGAATAAAATTATTTTTTAATCTTTTCAAGAACATTTGTCAAAATAATGCATTTTGAAATAATTAGTCTCAGTGTTTGTATTTAAATTTTCAAATTTTCTTTTAACTTTTGCCATATTTTACCATGTCTGTTTCTAATGATATTTCCTAAAAAAATTAATAAGACTGTTAAAAAAATCCTTGATATTGACTTTGGGAGGGGGTGATAGAATGTAGCCTGCAAGGAAGTCAGAATTACTATATGCTTTTAGGTTATTAACGGGATCAAGGAGATGAGCAAGATGATGTCACAGAGTCCCTTTTATTACTAATGTGTTAACAGTGATGGACATGACTATTGGTTCCTATGGTGTTAATATTTAGACAAATGTTTATGGCTGGTTTGCAGACTCTCAGGGTATAAGGATGAAGACAGAGTTTTATGTGGATGGGTGCTCATTGTGTTCTCCTTCCTGACAAGGCAACCCTGGCCCTTCCATCTCTACTTTTTGGAATGCCTTAGGGATCTAACCTCAAAACTTTGCCATAGTGATATTCAGTTTCACAGTTCCTTGGTTTCAAGATTGCCTGCAACCCATGAATGCTTCTCTGGTATGTATTTACTTCAGATTCAGAGCCTAGGCCTTCTCTCTGGCAACTCTATCTGGTTGCAGGCACCTTCAAGTTAATGTATCCAGAACTCCTCTTCCAGTGCACTCAGCTCAGAAATGGCTCTGCTCCATGATTCATAAAGGAAACCTTAAGGTCCTCACTAGGCATCTCTACCCTAAACTGGCCTGTGTCACAGCACAGCACTGACCAATTAGGCTTTGTCTAAACTACTGCAACTTCCAAATGACCCCAGTAGTCCTCACGCAATGAAACAGAAGGATTGCTAATAACCCTTTAAAATTTCATGCTGTTTGGCAGAGGGAGACAGATAGAGACAGAGAGAATCGAATGTTCTCCTGAATTCCCAGATGACTGGCTCCTGTCCTGCTTCATTTTTGTTTCACGTCATTATTCTCTCACTCATTCCTCCAGAAAATCCTTAACCGTATTCCCAATTCCCATATTCAGTGCCTTTGAACTTCAGCACTGATTTTCGGAATAACCTCCACCACACATGTTTATGAGGCACACTTTCTTCTTTTTCAGTTCCACCTTCAATAGTCACTTTCTCACAGAAGCTTCTTAGAATGCCGCTCTCAAGGAGCCTTTTCCTGCTTCTTCCTTGCTCATATTTACTTAGTTAAAAGTAGTGGCCTTCATTATACAGCTCCATGGGAACTCAGATATTATACAATCAGTGCTATGTCATGAATATTAAAAATAATGTCTTCCACATAAATGGTCGCTCAACACATATTGTTGAAAGAACCAGTGAAGCTCCCCAGAACCCAAATTCTACTCTACATTATCAGCTCCTAACAATACTGTGGGCTGCCCCAACCCATTATGCATGAATCCTGAGAAACACGTGTGATAAAGAAGTCCCAATGTATTCAAGGTCTCCTCTGGCATAGACTGGTAGGATTTGGCAATGAAATAGGGGTCACAGAGTATGGGAAAAAAGAAACAGGCACAAAATCTGGGAAGTGACAAAGCAACTGCTTTTCCAGGAATGATTCTTGGCAGGATGGCTTTCTGGTGAGATTATTATTTGAAGAGGCCTCGGATCCTATGTTTTCTTATTAAACTCCATAAGCAGTAATTGCATTATAGTTTCCCAAGAAGTCTTCTTATGATGAAAAATGTTAATATTATGAAATTTGATTTATGAAAGTTCCATAACAGTTGATCATTTCTGGTTCCACTGGTCAAAGTCATACTGCAGTTTGAGAGTCTGTTACAGGCAAATCACAAAGGACTCATATGAAAAGGCCTTGATGGAACCAACATGTGTGAATAAATATTGTCACTGATGTGTGGGATACGACAGATTTCCAAGCAGATATAAATCCACAAATAAAACATATTGATGATGACTTTTGTTGTTGGACTACAAATGGAGTGCATGAGAGTGAGGCTAGAGACGGAGTAGATAGGTAGGGTGATAGGACCAGCAGGATGGACCTAAGGATAGTCAGAGGAAGGGCTCTCTAGGATAACAATAAAATTATGTTTGTCTGACTCAGATTTGGTACAGAATGTGAACTGTAAAAACATCTGAATCTCTTCACATCTGAATCTCCCAGAAGGGTCCCACTTGGCTTATGAAAAGGTTCTGGATTAAAATGAAATCTGGTAGTCATCTGCTAACACACATCCTCTCTTCCAGGTGGGGGAAGGGTAGAGGACAACAAAAACACAGTCTGAACTTTTCGGCTCTTCCCATAAAATGTTCTTGCTTTAGTTGTTATAAAGAACAGACTGGAAAAGTCTTATTTCACCCCTAGACCTGGTCAATGACCTATGACTTGCAATCAGATTTAAGTATCAACCAATCAAGACTGAGCTTCCATGCATCTGTCAGTTGTACAGCAGATTTGCATGGGAATGTGGGCCTATAAGAACTTTAGAGAAGCTAGCCCTCTCTCCTCTTCTGTTGGTACAGCCTGATTTTGTACAGAAGGCTGTAGTTCTCTGCTCTGCAATTGCTCATTGAAATCCACACCTCCCTCTGTCTTAAGCTCTTTCTCGTTAACTTTTATTGACAACAGCAAAGAGAAACACCTCACTCAGGAGGCAGAGGTAGGAGGATCACTGTGAGTTCAAGGCCAGCCTGAGGAATTTCAGGCCAGCCTGGCTAGTGAGTCCCTACATCGAAAAACCAAAATAGATAAAATAAAATAGAAGCAAGATGAATCATAAAGGAGGCCAAAGGCAGAACTTGAATCTGTTTCTTGGGTTCATGAACCTGCATGTCTCTTTTATGGATTGCTTGTCCACATCTTCCACGAGTAGAAAAGGGACAGTTAAGGACACTGAAAATAAAATTACCTATAGAACTTTCAAACAAATGTCAGTTTAAAAATGCTTGTATTAAGAAGTCAAGCTGTCAGATGCACAAAGTGGCACATATATTTGGAATTCCTATGTAGTGTTGAGAGGCCCTCTGACACCCAATACTTACTCTATTTGCCTTTTTCTTTCTCTTTCTCTACCAAATAAATAAATAACATTAAAAACCCTGCTGTAAGTCAGATCATCTAACAGTGTGAGTGCATAGTTTGCTTTTTGTACAGTGTTTATATATTGTCATATTCACCTTAACTCCTTTCCAATATTAAGCTATACCCAGAAGCCAAAGGTCATTAGAGGAAAATCTAAGTGATCGGGGAGGGACACCACAATGAGTTGTTTCATCATGGAGTCCCATGAGCCCCTCTTTTTTCCCCCCAAAATAATTCAAACTGTAAGGGCTATGGCCAAGGCCCTTGGTTAATCCACCAGAACTAGATGATAAGACCTTATTGCTGAAGATATTGCTTTTGTTGCAGGACACCCAGAAATCAACTTGGACTTGAGCTGGAAGCCCCCTCTGAGCTGGTATGGATCTGGGAAGTGCCGTGTGTATGCCATTTGAGGGGAGAAGGCATGACTAGCTTTAAATAGTGGTGACTCCTGAAAGCTATACACTGACCAGCCAGGCCAGTTGTACTCGTTGGTGCTATGGTGGTAAGTTTTCCTGTCCAAGGCTCAGGGAACATCACAGTAAGAATGTAAGAGCCAGAGAATACACAGGAGTAATATGGGCCACTGTGTTCTAGTCATGAAGTGGTTATTTCATTCATGACCTACCAGTGGAGGTTATTACCACTATAAGACAGAAGCAGTATTAAACTCTTCAGCAATTTGAAACAAAGAGGGAGGTGGGCATGCACACACACATAAATAATATTTTGTACAAATTTCATGGCATATGTATGTTCTGGGTTCTTATCACTTCAACTATAAATCACTACAAATGTAATTTCTAAAATCATCACAAATATATAATGTTATAGTTCTAGCAGTCAAACCCCCCAAATGGATCCTACTGGACTCAAATCAAGGTATGAATAAGGCTAAATTTCTTTCTGGGGTAGTCTAAAAGAATATTTCCAGAAAAACTCTAGAAGAAAATTGTTTCCTTTTTCAGCTTTTAGGTGATGCTCACATTCCTGGACTTTACCCATCTTCAATGGCAACAAGATTGAGTCTTATATATACTTTCTCTCTCTCTCTCTCTCTCTCTCTCTCTCTCTCTCTCTCTCTCTCTCTCTCTCTTTCTCTCTCTGTCTCTCTCTCTCTTCCCTACCTTCCTCTTCCACTTATCATTAATGATATTGGGCCCATTTAATTAATTAAGGATTACCCTTTTATCTCAGGGTCAGCTATTTAGCAAGTTCAGCCTAATTTCCATTGCTATGTAATGCGGCATACTCACAGTTTAGGATGTGAACATATTTGGGGAAACTTTATTTATCTACTGCAATAAGTAAAGCCTTGGTACCAGATACACTTCAAAATTCAGAATTTCTAGATGTAAAGTGGGCACCTTCAGAGATTTCTGCAATGATAGCCCATATACCAGTGCGGTAAACTTTCCATGAGAAATGTGTGAATATTCACCCCAAGTGGAATAAACAAAGACTATAAATAACTTGATGTCGGTTAGGGTCAGGTGTTGTCACCAAAGGAGTTCAGATCAGGTTGCATTTTTCTGTCAAGTATGCTATTTTTAAACCTTGGGTTTTGAACTTTGTGGAATATAAATGTACTAATTATGGTGTATGTATAAATAATGCTCAGAAGTATAAAAATATTAACATTTATTCAAATGTGGTTCCTAAGTGTTTGTTGAGCAAAGTCATACATTCTGTCTGATCTTGAACATTTTAAAAATAGAATCATAAATTATCTGTTCCTTGTGTCTTTGTTTGCCTTAATATTTAGTGTAACTTTAATCTGTATAATTGCATGTAGTTTTAGTTTTTTTCATTTTCTTTCCTATTCCTTTTCATATATTTTTTGTGAATTAATTATAGTGCATGTATCCATTCTGTGGATGTTCTATGGATGCCCATCCATGGGTATTTGTTTCTATTTAGGAACTATTAACTCACACTCTACTGCCTGTTCTAGCTAGGCTTTCTTAGGAGACAGTAAATTAGCACAACTGTAAACACTCTTGTGTTTATAAGAGAGGGCAATCCTACCAACAAGCTTTGTAAAACTATACAATACCCATGATGTTTGTGGAATTGGGGGAGGGAATAAGTAAAAATACAAACTAAAGAAGAAATTCTGTTTGTTTCTTGGAAGAAACACTGCATTCTACCACCACTAACTCTAACATCCACAGACCTGGCTCTCCCAGACCTGAGTTTTCTGAGTAAATTAGATTGCAATAAACTTGAGCATGGGGCCCATCCCACTCTGAGTCTATGAGAAACTGGAATAAACTGGTAGCAAGCAGCCTCTGCTCACATGGTGTGAGACTGAGCTACACTATTTCTTGGTCTGTGTTGTGATGTTGCCCTCACCCTTAGTTTGCTTTGCTCTGCTCCAGCAAAATAGGTTTAGAGACAAATCCACTTCAACATAAACAAAACCAGTGATCAAGGCTAAGGGATATTTAGAAAGAGCTAGAATCCTCCAAGTAAGTTCCACCGAGACTTCAGTAGCGAGCACAGTGGAGCAGAGATGGGTGGAAATAGATAATTATGACAATTGCTGAAAGCACCTGGCTAGGTGAGGGCTAAAAAGAATTTGTGGAGTTAGATCATTTAAAATGAAATATTCTTGGAAAAAGCAGTTTCTGTACAATTATAAGCATTCTGGTGTTATACAGCCTGAATCCTTAAAAGTATTACAAATATAAGTGGGCAGCGAATACTTCAATCTCACTCAATTTGAATTTTTCATGACGTTTAGAAACAGAGAAACAAACGTGTATCAACTGTCGGACTAGAATTTGAATAAAAGCGTTATAGTTTGGGGTTCTGAGGTGGAATAGAATATGACTGCTTTGTCTAGGATGCAAGTATGTAAGTTACAGCAGGTAGATCTCTCCAGTGAGCACCTTTACTGCATGGTACTTGAAACTGGTGTCTCCACTGGCACCTAATTGGGACCGAGTGCTCGATTTCAGTTAGAGACCCTCTCCCCTGCACTGCATGGACTCAGTCTGCCCGATATGGGCTCTAGGCCCCCAGCTGATATCCAGCGTTCAGATGACTACCCAGGAGGTATAAGAGGCATACAAAACGGCGGAAGAGTAGTCTAACTCACATTGGCAAGCTGGGGTTAATGAACTTCAAGGTCCACCTTCAACAACACATCTCCTCCAGGAAGAAACCACCTCCCAAGTTGCCATCAGCTGGGGACCAAGCACTCAGAACACATGAGTTTATGGGGGACATCTAATTCTAATCTTCACAGGAGGAAAGGGAAAGGAAATGACAAGCATTCTGGAAAGGATGACTGTGAAGCCAGAGATCTAGACATGACATAAATGTAAAATAATGGTTTTCTAATAAAAACTATTGGTTAAAAAATACAGGAACCAAGGGTGCACAAAATTCTCCAAAACACAAATTTTGAGACTTTTACAAACCTAATAACTATGGAAAATTTGAATTCACCCACTATGACTCAGGGAAATTTGTAGAAAAGGGGGCGGAAAGAATGTAAGAGTCATGGGAGGGAGAACAATTAATGCATGAGGGAATGTCATCATGGAATCAATGGTTTTATCTAAGAACCTATGATACTGAACATATTGTTGTGTTAATATGTATAATTTCAAGCCAATAAAAACGTTTTAAAAATACAGGAACCTGAGCTGGACAGATGGCTCAACAGTTAAAGGCACTTGTTGCAAGGCCAGTAGCCTGGATTGGATTCCCCAGTACCTGCATAAAGCCAGATGCGCAATGTGGCACACAAATCTGGAGTTCATTTGCAGTGACAGGAAGCCCTGACATGTCCATCTGCACACACTTTCTCTCTACTTTCAAATAAGTAGTAAATAAAAATTAAAAAAGACAAGAACCTACTACACAAACTCAAACTAAAGATCTAGTCAAAATTAGGAGACAAGAAATGAATCCCTTTCTTGAGGAATCAAAGGCTGCTTGGGCTCTGGCAGGGTACATGACTGTTTCCTTCCTCTGATTTGTTCTTTACAATAGCAAGGTCTCTCAGTTGTACTTCTTGCTAGTCTCCTCACTTCCCTCTAACACTTGTAGCTTCTGTTCCCTTCTGTGTAGCTTTTGTGGGACATTGGCAGATGATGTATACAAGTAAATCTGATAACAATCTGTGATGGAATAAGAAGTTGCATTCTCTTTGGCTTTTGAAATCCAACCTTCTAGCAAAGCACTTGTTTTTTTTTTTTTTTTTCATCAACATACTCAGCAAGTATTTTCTTCCTTCTAATCCAAATTGGAAAACCACTCATTTAGCTCAAGCTTCAGTGTAAGACATTAAGCATTTTTGTAGTATGTATGGATTTGAATTATGACCCAGTTAGATCATAAGTAGCTCATATAAAAGCAGGAATGGAGAATTATAAGTTACTGTCAACATTTACAATAACTGGAGATTGTCGTTGGGCTAGCATAGCTGGCTTCATGCCCATTTCCCATCATTCCACATTGCTCCATGACATGAAATTATCCCCAGTCTGAGTGGATCGGGTCTCGTTGAATTATTATTAGCTTGTTACTTACCTTCAGGTGGATGAATATTAATTGAATTTAGAAAAGAAATAAGCATATATGGATATTTGGAGATTTCCATATTTAGCTGCAAGCAACAATGACTCTGTTGCAAACTGAATTCACAAACATTTCATGGAGTATAAACATGAAAACATATTTATACGTGATGTAGTTCCATTTCTTCCTCTGGATGTGTAATAAATAAATGTTAGTTTCAGCATTTTATGTTTTTCCATTTGCCCTTTCTCCAAACCATTTTTCAGAGAGATAAAAATATAGAATGAAATTAACAAGTCATTAGAGCTGAGCAATTGGCCACTCAGTGACTTCATCAGAGGACACTGTCACAAAAAGACTGGGCCACCCATGCAGGTCTCTGGAAGATGCCAAGCTTCTATGTCACATCTTCTGCCCTTCCTTCTCTATTCATAAGTCTCTGCATGAACAGCATGACCTCCAGAGAGAGGCCAAGGAGGAAGAGAGGAAACGCTGGAATAGCAAGGTCAAGCCTCCTTATTGAGGTGGTACAATGTGGTGAATTTCCAACTAGAGAGCTCAACTCTAAGAGAAGAAATCCTGAGCTCAAAAGTGGAGAACAGGATGGGTCCAGACCTCAGGAACAAGATAGATGTTCAGCTAACAGATTCAAGGATTTACATCAGCACCAAGCTAGTAACAACAGTGTGGAATGTTGGTTGTACAGATGCCTGAGGTAGCAATGCTCCCAAGATCTCAGCGCTGAGGCTACAGACAGGCATCCTGCAACTCCAGAAATGAGGAGAGTGGGGAGAAGCCAGAAACCTAACAGAACTGGATGTAGAATGGTGATTCCTGGGGTAGGGAAGGTGGTGAGGTGAAGGTGACAGAGGGAAGCTGGCTTAATGAAGTCTGTGCACATGATATGAAGGTTTTGTGATATCACATTAAGCCTTCTTAATATGATAACATATTAGCATGTATTTCATGTTAACAAGTTTATTAAAAAATGAGAAAAAATGGACAGCAAAAATACTTTTTTGTTGTTTTTCTCATAGGCTAGTGTTTTTTTCAATAAGCTAGTTTTGAAAATAGTGACAAGAGCATTATTTTCACATTTAGAGCGCAAAGGGATCTTCTGTTTCTTTTACTTTCATCTTTGTGATCCCCAAAGTTTGAAGTATGTCTTTATTACAAAACCTGATTATGACAAAGCATCTAGCTAATGTTAGATATTCTTACTACCAGAAATGTGAATGTCATTTCTGTTGTCAGCTTGTCCAAGAGGCCAGGATGTAGCTGCCAAGTGGGGATCTTGCATACTGAGGAAAGGCAGGAAGTAACAGAGTGAAAATATAGGCAATATAATAACAGCTCTAGATGTTTTCATTAGTTCTCTTTGACAGATGGGAAAACAGAATTTTAAAAGAAGTAACCTGTTAGAAGATTAATAACAGACAGGCTATAGTAAACATCAATAAGGATGTAGAGAGCCATCGCTACCTGGAACGTAAAATGGTATAATCATTTTGGAAAACAATTTGGCAGTATCTCAAAATGTTAACTACCAAATTAATATAAGATCTGGCAATTCCATTCTAGATAAATAAAAAGAACTAATGTATATAATACATATATTCACATAAAAACTCATACAAGTTGTTCATGAGAGCCAAAATAGAAAAACATCCAGATTCTCATAGTTAAACAAAATGTTTATCCAGGTAATGGGATATTATTCAGCCTAAAAAGGGACCAAAATATTGTGATATATTACAGTATAGACAAACTTTGAAAGTACCATGTTGAGTGGAAGAAGCCAAACACAACATGCCACACCCTATGCTAACCCATTAATATAACATATTTAACTAGCAAATCCACACACACTATGATTTTGTGCTGTGCAGGTGGGGTGACAATTGGCTGGTAATGGACATGGGACAATATGAAAAAACATGTTGTGGGATTCTATAGAGGTGAGATTAGCATGATGCTGTGATACGCAAAACCTCACTGTACTATATAAAGGAGTAAATTTTATTATATCTGAGATATATATCAATATAGTTTCCAATGATAAATCTGTACTTCAAATATTCAATTTATGGAATCTTAAGAAGTGAGTCAACATTTGAATGAAGTTCTAAATGTCCATGTTAGGTGCCTCTAATGAGAAAAATTATATGAAATAATGCCATCATAACTCCTTTGATTACTGAAGGTTGTACAAGGTATCCTTTTATTACTGAAGGCATTTTAATATATACATGACTCTCCCTCAGTTCTCTGGCAATTACTGTGCTTCTGTATTTCCTGTGTCAGTCAAAACAGGGTTGGCTTTCTGCCTGCCTAGTTTTGCTCTTCACAGTGGTTTCTAACTCCACTTTGTTTTTGAAATGCCAGCATTCCTTCCCTAGCAATGCTCCACAAGACTCCACAGATCTTTACAGCACACTGGCTCCATGTTCTTTGCATCTCTAACCACGCCCAGCATTATGAGACAGGTTTGTTTTGAGTGTCAAGTATGAGAGGGGGCAGACTCCAATGCATCTTCTTCATCGGCTTGTTTGAATTGAGAAACCTGGGCAATTAGCAAAGTATGCTTTTGGGTGTGTCTGCAAAGGGAGCTTCTACAGACCATTAGCTCAGGAAGGACCTGAACTAGTAAATGGAACAATCCATTGTTGGAGTTGTGGAAGGTAATGCCTAGGTCACACAGTGGTGTTGGCATGTCTTCATTATTATATCTTGCTTTGGTCCCATCCTGAACTATTGCAGTCTGCCACCTGTCCACCATGATGTGAACGGCCCCTTCTGCTCTCTCCACCATGATGGAATGGAATTTCTAAGAAGCTCAGCAAATCCTTTTCTACCTTGTTTCTGTCAAGAATTTGGTCACAGTGATCTAAATGTTACTAACACAAATCAGGAGATAGGTTGCTAGGTTTCATGGTAGATCTGGTTAAGGGAATTTTGGCACATCTCCATAGTTTTCATGGTGCTTGAAGTAGTGGTTGTTCTTGCCTCTAGCTGACAGGGCTTCCCTTTTCTCCACAGTCTTGCCTACACTTTTTAAGTTTTGTCTTTTGATAACAGCCATGCTCACTGTACTGAGGAGATGTCTCACTGAAAAAAATTGGTGTTTATTTGAAATTTCTTGATAATTAGCTGTAGGTCATTTTCATTTCTTAGGATAATGCCTGCATAGATCCATAGCTTATTTTTTTAAACTGGGTTGATATTTTTTATTGTTGAGTTCTTCAAAATTCTTGTAGGTTGTGCCATTCTTTGTCAGTATCAATACAATTCTTTGTCAAATGGATGTTTGGCAACATTTTCCTCCCATTCTGTAGGTTGTGCCTTCACTCTGTTGATTACCACCTTTGCTGCACAAAGGATTTTAGTTTGATATAATCCCATGCATGTATTTAGTCTGTTTCTGCTTTTTGTTTAGTTGGTTTGGTGTTTGAGACAGTCTCATTATGTCTACTAGTCTGACCTCATACTTGCAGTGACTTTTCTGTTTTTGCCTTCAGAGTGCTGGGACTATAGGAACGAACCATCACACCTGGTTTATTTTTGCTATTGTTTCCTGTGCTTTTGGAATTTTGTCTAAAATTTCCTTGAACAGTCCAATAAACTAAAGCATTTCCCCTATGTTTTCTTCTGTAATCACATAGATTCCAGCAGTACGTTTAAGTGGATTTTTGCATGTTGTGAGAGAGGTCCAAGTTCAATCTTCTATACGTGGATGCCTAATATTTGCATCATCACCAACTGAAAAGACTGGGTTTCTTTCCAATGTGAGTTCTTAGCACCTTCACTGAAAATTCACTGGTAATCGATGCACAAGTTTAATTCTAGGATCTATGTTATGTCACACTGCTCTTTGTGTCTATTTTAATTTTAATATCAGCCTCCTCCCGAGTCTTGTGTATACCTTAGTAACTCCTCCATAGCTACTAGCCTGTGACATTCTCTCCTGACTGAGCAGAATCATTCATAAAGCACTGTTTAGGGCTATCTTGAACCTGTAGCCACCAACACTACCAAGCTGTGTCAAACCCTAGGTTCACATCCTATACTTCTCTTTCTTGCATTTGCTTTACAATCATCCAATGGTGATGCTGGCCAGAAGTCTGATCGACTGGGGCCAGGTAGAAACCCTGCACAACCCTGCACAATCTCAGGACACAGGCAGGCAGAACACAGCAAGCCTCCCATGCAAACTGCTTCTGGCACAGTCCTAACAAAGTTTTTTGTCACCCTTGTAAGCCACTTGGCATCTAAGTTACTCAAGGGCTCCAAGTACGCCTAGAGATGGGGCCATTATGATCTTCCCTGTGTTAGGTTTCACTAACTTGGTGCTAAATTCCATAAGAAAGTCTTGTGCTATGTTGTAGTTAACTTTCTTGTTGCTGCACTGAAAGAACACAACCAAAAATGGCTTGTGGAGGAATGGTTTATTTGGCTTACAGAAGAGGGAAGACTCCATCCTGGCAGGGAAAATGATGGAATGAGCAAAGGAGTGGACATCACCTCCACCATAGCACTACAAATAGCAGCAGGAAGTTGTGCCAAAACCAGACAAGGGGAAGCTGGTTTATAACATCCATAATCCCGCCCTCAACAAGCTCTCCAAACAAGGTGCTATCTAATACCCAAACTGCCATCAGCTGGGAATCAATCATTCAGAACACATTTGTTTGTAGGGGACACCTGGATCAAACCATGACAGTTTACTACTCTAAAATTTAGGTAGAATTGCTAAAGCCAATCCCTTGACCACCAAGGCTAAGATATTTCACACCTGAGTTTCATAGCCACAGGCTCTGCATAGTTTCACAAATGCATCCAGACCCATGCTGCAGCTGAAAGTGATCCAGATGGAAACTCAAGTCCATCCCACTGAGTGCATGATGCCAGGGAAGATCAGGAGGCACCATATCCGAGCCCTGCTCTTCCACCCTGCTGTGGGGCAATGAAGACAGTCCTGCAAAGGATGACATTAAACTGGGCACTAGGTCAGCTGACAGCTGTAGGGGATCTTCATGGGCTCAGAATGCTCCCGGCCCATCTGAATGCTGGCATTGACACAGGCCAGAACTCAGCCTTCCCCCCACCCCCAGCAGGATTTTGTCTAATTCTCTGGCAGGTCTAGAGTATCTATCTTTAAACTCTGCCTGATGTGAGCCTTCATACATGAGATCAGGCCCTGAGCTCCAAGGTAAAGCCTTAGCATCAATGTCATGCTCCAAGTTCCCTGTTCTTTAGTCTCTGGTTGAAGAACTTGTCACAGAGGTTGTCCCTGAACACCTAGCTAGCACTGTTTCAAGGTCTCAGTCCATGGACACTGGTAAGAATCAAGGATTGTGGGGCTCTTCCTGGCACTGGATTTCAGCATGGTGGCCCTCATAATGGACTTTAAGAGGAAGGCCTTGATTTAATTGATTCTCCCTCCCCTATGTAAGAGGCATCTTTCTCCAGGCTGCTTGCTATTGCTGAGGAGTGATGTAGGCCTCTATTTTTCTCCAGAATTCCTCAGTCATCTGAGGAATTCCTTCCTCAGACATCTTTTCTTTGTTGATAAAACCAGGCACCTATGGTGTCTCCTCATCTTTTCTGTAGCTGTAATGATGTAGCATGTGTGGGAAATGCTTTTCAAAATGTTGTGGAGAGATTTTTCTCTGCTGCCATAATTAATATTTTATTTATTGTTCATATATTATTTAACACCTAAGGGATGGCTGGACTGACTGCAATTATCCATGAATAGTTTTCTAAGGACAGAGCTTTTGATAATAATTTATCTGTTATAATTAATTCAAAATTTTTATAAGAGCTTGAAGGCTATATATTTCAATGCAAAAATAATTCTTTAAAGAAAATAGTCATGTCTACGTAATTGAATCCTACCTTCCTGCCATTACTGTGATAACAGATGATAATGAAATAAAACACCTCATCCTGGTTGGCATTCAGTGGAGTATACAGCTCTATGAAGTCTTGTCTTTGGAACTGCAATCTGTCATCACTTAGAAGTCATGCACTTAGGTTTCAAAGACACAAGTTATCAGGTTCGTGAGATGGTTTCTTTTAATTAATGAACCGATTAATGTGGTGTGTGTGTGTGTGTGTGTGTGTGTGTGTGTGTGTGTCTACTCATAATGTGGGTATGTGCCATCGTGGATGTGTGATCAGAGGACAATTTTTGGGTCAGTCCTCATCTTCTACCTCATTTCAGACATTTTTGTTCATTCACAACTTCCAGAAAATTCTCATGATTCTTCCTCTCTTCTTGCCATAGGCACATTTGAATTACAGAAAGAACCCTGACACTTATTTCAGTTTTAGAATTTGAATGTGGGGACTCAGAGTTGTGCAACAAGAACTTTATCCACTGAGATTTTGTGCCAATCCTGAGATCCAGAGGGCTTCTTAATGCTGACAATCGGCTACAGAAAATGGCACTGCACCTTTCTCTGACCTTATGCCTTTTTCTTGGAAGGGGTGCTATGGTTTAAATATGCCTTGTCCCCCCCAAAACTCATGCTGAGGCTTAGTGCCTTAATGAAGATGTCATGCCAGGTGAAGCCTTAGAGTGTTTTGTTCACAGATTCATGATTGTACAGTCCATGAATGGATAGATTATGATTCATGAGAGAATAGGAGGTCTCACAGGGTAGACTTCTCATGCTCACAAGACTGGGTCAGTTGGCCATGCATGGGATGGCTGGGTCAATTTCTTCCACTGCAGTCATTGTAAGAACCTTTATACCAATAATAGAGTGGTTTGTTTTGCTACATCATGGGATGCTTGCTTCTAACAAGTAGACAATTTTTCCCCCTTTTCTCCATGATACATATCGAATTATGTTGCCTTTCTGTGTCTAACCTGCCTCAGTAATCATAGCTATCAAGAGGTTCATTGTTTACTATATTCACTGTCATAAAAACCTGGAGCACTCCTTCTAAACAATGATTTTATTTCTATATGAAAGACATAAGGGAAGCATGTAAGGAAAGATTAGCATAAAAGAAGTTGAGCTTGAACACTAATGTCCAGAGCCCTCCACTCTGATTCCAGATGAAGAATATGACCTTGTGAGATGTGACAGCAGGGTGTAACATTCTACCCAGCCCAGAAATTAGCTTGTATATTATCTCCCAGGTAAGGAAATTCTAGCTAGCTCCTCGGAATTTTATAGCAGAAGAGGATGTCATTATAATATCTTCAATAATCCATTCAGAGTATCAAGAGAAAACAGAGCGGCTACCACAGTAAGGGCTGAAATACAGGTCCATTGCTGGCTCTATTCTACCATTCTCTGAGATGGTAAAAACTGCAATGTCATCCATTTAGATTTCAACACCATAAGTCCCACATAAATTTGCCAAATAACCAATTATATCACCCATAAGTAGTAATGTACTGATCATTATGTAAATCGATGTTTTAGTTTGGATATGAAGTATTCACAAAGGCTCATTTGCTGGCAGCTTGTTCCCCAGCTAGTCTGTCCAATTTTTAAGAGATGAATGGATTCTGAAGAGTCTGACCTAGTCAGTGGAATGATAAACCGAGTCACAATATGAAGGAATTTCTTGGGAGGAAACCAGAAGGTGGGACCTGCTGGAGAAGGCAGGTACTGAGGTATGCCTTGGAAGTGTCTATCTTGACCCTGGTCTCTTCTGTCTCTGCATCCTAGTGACTGTGTGGTAATCACCTTTTTTTTTTCTGTTACCATGGCTCAGTCACACGTCAGGCACACAACTATAGTGCCAGCCAGCCCTGAACCGAAACCTCTCTAACCGTAGACCAAATGTTTGCTCTTTTAAAATTTTTTTCTTGGATATTTTGTCACAGAATCAAAAAACTTATTAACATAGTCAACCTTAAGTTCTTCCAACTACTGACAACACTGTTATACAGAACACAGAGGCATGTCTTATTAGATGAGAATGGTGTTTAGCTTGATTTTAGTCTTATTGAATTTATGATACCTATAGAACATCAGTGAGAACTGCTAAGTTCAAAGTGGTGGCAATGTGTCAGGAATACACTTGACATCCTCAGTGTGTTCTTATGCTGAAGAAAGCTGTCCAAAAGCCTGAATAAAATGAGTGGAATAGAATGCAGTTGCAACGCTTAAATGTAAAGGATTTTGTCCACAAAAGAACTCATTGGAGATGTCATCACTTCTTGGCCTTTTGGCTAAAGTCAAGTGTAACTGAAGATGTCATTAGAATCTCCAGAAACAAGCCTCTGAGAAGGAAGACTAGAAGTGCTATCAGACCCGAGAGAGAAGATAAGGAAGTCAGAGTGTCCTCGCAGGGAGCTGTGATCCAGTAGAGGAGAGATGCAGTGGAAAAGAGCTACTTTGTCCCTAAGTAGTGAGGGAAGCAAGGGAATGAACAGGCTAGTAGTAGCCCAAGGAGACCAGGGGATGGAAAAGTGTGTTTCTCAGAGTCGTGCCATGACTTGTTGACTGTCTCCTTAACTTGCAGGATTCTTACAAACCATAAAACAAACAGACATGCTCACTCAAGTGCTGGCAAAGTTGTATTTATTTTTCAGACTCATTCAACAAGAGAATAAGATGCCTCATTATGAGTCTCACTTTTTGAATAAGATACACTGATATTCAGTTATTTTTGCTGTTTGATGACTATTTTGTTCTCTTATAAGATAAATACAATTGGAAAGACAATGCAGAATTAACTGGTCGTGGACGTCTCACACGGTTCCAAACACGAGCAGGCTGTGGTGTGCCTGTATGTGTAAGTGGATGTGCTGCCATCAGAACAGTCAAGTTCAACATCCCTGAACTCATAGCTTTCTTCACGGCAGCAAGTGCACGAATTTTCCAATTGAAAGAGATCATAATTGTACCTAAAAGGAAAAAATAAAAAAAAAACCATTTGAGGATATCCTTGGACATTGCTTGATGGCAATGCTTACTTGCTTTAATAGCCTTTCAAACCATACATTATTTTCCCAGATCTTGCATTCGCCTATACATACACTATACATTTCTAATGTGAATCAGTGACAATTTGGATGTGAGACCAAAAAGAAATAAGAATTCAAAAGGGAAGATTTATAATTGCATAATGAGACCATTATATATAAAAATGTAAATAAGAGATTTTAAATACCCTATTCAATATCAAATTATAATGTGTTCTTAATAAGCTTATATGCAAATCTATGCATAAAGGAAAATAGATAATGCCAACCAACTTAAAATTCAAGTTTAAGACACTTTAGGAATGTACTTCCTTGTAAAAGTAACTTGATAGTCACTACAGGGGAATGAATTCATTTTCCACAGGTTTTAAGCATGTTTACAAAATTAACTTAGAATAACTGATTGCTAATTGAAATGATTCATTTTAGTTTTCACTTCTTACTATTTTACATATTTGTTTAATTCTGTTCTCACCAGATAATATCCCTCTTATGTTCATACTTCCCCATGCAATGTTTGGAAAAAGTAATTTCCTCCTCAAAGCTACAAAGCTAATGCAAAGCACACATTCAAAGAACAACTCACCTGAGAGTCTTTTTGCACTCCCCTAAGCATCTTGCCATTTCAATTTTTTTCCTGCAACCATTATACTTAATAGTCACATTTACAGGAGAAGTTCGACAATCATTATTACCTAAAACAAAAGTAGAGAAGAGGCAGAAAAAAATTTAATATTTTAACCTTTAACTGATAAGCCTTCATTTTCTTAAAAGAATGATCTACCTCAGAAACCAGTAAGAAGCCCCTGCATAATATTTGAATAAATGCTCTTATTGTTATTACTGCATTACAGGTGAAGAAGAAAGGAAGGAATAAATAGGAGGAAAGGAGAGAGGGAACATCAGAGGAGGAGAGCAGAGAATGGTAATTTTTTTACTAACTATCATTTTCTCATTGCCAACCATTCACATACCCTCTGATCCACCAGTTTACAGCATAGCTTGCTAATGTTACGGCAGCAACCTAATCTTTCTCTATGAAAATAAGAAAATATAATAATCCTTTGCAAATATAACTGTTTTTAAAACAGGGAAGACTGCCACAATCAATAAGTAATTGTAATATCCTATATAAGAGTATCGGATGGTTAGTTTACATTAGTTATTAAGTTCCTATGTTTTAACCCAATTTGTAAACATTTTATCTGCCATTTTTCAACAGCTAAGTTTTTTATATAGAGAGAGATTAACTTACATGTATAGCAACATTTCTTTGAGTCATAGATTCTGTCTTTCTGTAGGAGTAAGAGGAAAAAAAGAGAAAATAACATTAAAACCTTTCAACAAAAACTACGAGGGCTGAAGAGATGGCTTAGCGGTTAAGGCACTTGCCTCCAGTGCCTAAGGCCCCGGGTTCAATTCCCCAGGTCCCATATAATCCAGACCCACAAGGTGGTGACCCTGGTGCTCGCTCTCTGTCTTTCTCTCTCTCTCTCTCTCTCTCTCTCTCTCTCTCTCTCTCTCTCTGCTTGAAAATGAATAAATAAAATATTTAAAAAAACTATGACACTTTAATACACTGAAGTTGCATTGGAAAGTGGGAAATGAAATGATGATGTCAGAGCCAGTACCAAAGCAGGTGAAGGGAGGTGAGCAGGGTAAGAAGATGAGACTGTTTATTTAGACTATTATTTTTTTCAATAATAAGTAGAAAAGGGAAAACAATATTCAACACCTGAAAACAAATTTTTCCTCACTTGATGCAAATGAAAAATATTATAACAGTGACACTAGACACTGTTTGGCCAATGCGCTTTTGTTTCAGTTGGAAAAAGTAATTTCCTCCTCAAGGCTACAAAGTTCTGTTTTAATCTAAATTTGCTTTTATACCTCTTACTGACAAGAAGTTTAAACTCGGTTTGTATTTGTAGCCTGGTGACACATGGACATCTAATTGCTATCAATGCACCTGCACTAATGCAAAAGCTGTAGAATGTAAACCTCGAGAGTGCCCCTCCCCACCCAAGTGCAGCACTGGAGAGAAGCTTGTAACACTCACATCTAACAATACCTGCTGTGATACTACTTTTTTAAAAAATATTTTATTTATTCATTTTCAAGCAGAGAGAGAGAGAGAGAGAGAGAGAGAGAGAGAGAGAGAGCACACCAGGGCCACCACCTTGTGGGTCTGGCCCATGTGGGTCCTGGGGAATTGAACCCAGATCCTTAGGCACTGGAGGCAAGTGCCTTAACCACTGAGCAATCTCTCCAGTCCTGTGATACTACTTTTAATCAAGATCTATGCTTGCTTTGTTTTAATTTTTACGAAAATCTCACCTAGTATTGGAGTGTTAAAAATAACATTTTAGACTATTTGTGAATTATTATAAATTATAACTTCAGAAAGAAAATGATAATTCTAAGTATCCACTAAAAGAAACCCCTCATCACATATTGGAGGCAGAGAAATGATGACTGAGGCGCAAAGAAAGACAAGCAATTCAGATATGTGTGATTTCATAAGGTTTGTATTATTATAGCAAATGATTAACCTGAGTTCATGAGCTTTTGGAAAAAATTATAGATTTTATATTTATTAAGAAGTAGTAAAATGTTTTCTGTAATGATCTACATAGTTCATTACATTTGATGGAACCAGCAAAATAAGAGCCTTTATTGATATGAAAAATATGCTTAATAACAACTGGAATAATTACTGGAACAATCTGGCTCTGAATACAATAAATACTTGAAACCTCTATGGAATGGACAAACTTTTCCAAATTGGGTTGTGTTTCACATGAGCGGCGATGACACTGCCTATGAGCAGCGTGATAACTTACTTCTGCACACCACGTCTGCTTTGGGCAGTCTTGGACCACCACCACGAGGCCTGTGCTGTTGCAGGAATAGGAAAGGCAAGGGTTGCTGGGATCCTCAAAAGAAGCTCCAATCTATAAGGTACAGGTGGGGAGAAAATTTATTCGCTTTGATGTATTTTAATTTAACAGTTAAAACAGTAAAAAAAGCAAAAAAAAAGTGATTTTCATGGCCATCTGTGTCACTTCCAGACATTAGGTTAATATTAAAGTGAAGGCCATTTGTACAAGTCTACTTCCATGAATAAAATCAACATCCCTATTGAAAGTAAAGAATGAACCAAGATATCTAATACTCAAAATAGAATTCACTGACAGTCACAATATTATATTTCTAAGATTTCTTTCAAGAAAGGTTATTTTATGGTTAGAAGTTCCATTGCTGTGCTCTAAGCTTAAAGGAAATGATCTCTAGGTGGGATAGAAAATAGGTTAATTAGGAAAAATGAGAACTCTCCCAAGATGCTTATATGGTTAACTCTCTTTTTACAACTACTTTTTGTTGAACATCCCAATCACAATTTGAGAAAAATCTCTGATCAACTTAAATTTTACTATTTTAACAACCTTTGCATATAAAGGGTTATTGGAAAATTTCCTTCTGGTCTTTACACATCATCATATTCTGTGTTTAAAAACTATTGTGGCTTCTCCCATCAGATAACTCTGGAAAATGAACATTAAGAAGGCCAGTTGGAAATCTCATTTGTAAGAATGCTCTCTTTTTGTGTCTCCGCTCAGACTTCATATATTTTATCATGGGGTTTTTAATAGTATCACTAAGTTAAATGTATTAACATCAGTTTGGGAATAACTTGGCTTTTTTTTTTTTTACTGTCCAAAATGTCAAATCAGTTACCAGCCTACAGCTCTGCACACACGGGGTTGCCAAGTCCATATTCAGGGGGTTCTAATCCTTTGGGTTTTCTTATTTCATCTCTGGCAGGATGGCCACCTGATCTTTCTGGTGAATGCTATTCATTGACTTGGCTGTGATAGACTGTGTCTTCTCCGTCTGGCAAGACCCAGGGGGTGATGGTGGTTAAGCTCCACCGCTGAGTGGCCATGACCAAGTGCACCCCCTTGAAGAAAGCACTGCCGGTGCCCTGTTAATGCTCTCTTCACTTGCTTTTTGACCTTTACCAAAGGGTTTTTGTCTGTTTTACTTTTTTGTCATTTGTTCATATTATATGCTGAAAGACCCTTGGTATAGCTTAACATTTCATTTGCTCATATACTTATATCAATAAAATAGAGAATAAAAAAATCATTACCTCATAATCAGTATTGTTAAATAAACATGTTCTTGGTTCTGTAAAATAAATGCATTGTTTTATTCTTAAAAATTTGCTTTTTATTACTTGAGAAAAAGCAATTCTCAATAAGATCATAGTCATCAACTAATTATGCTTCTCTTTATCATATCTTTTAATCTATTGGTTATCTTCATATTTCTTAATTTTCAATTTTATTTATTCCTCAAATGACAAATTTTAAGAAATACAAATTTTTCTTTATTTATCATATTATAATACCATCTCTATCAAATATTAGCTGAAAAATCTCTTGTGTGTACAAATATGCAGACAATGAAGATATAAAATGAATATATATATTCAGTTCATATAAGGAATTATGAATGCATACCACAGTGTCCGATTTCACAGCAGGTATCGTTAGATGTGAGTGTTACAAGCTTCTCTCCAGTGCTGCACTTGGGTGGGGAGGGGCACTCTCGAGGTTTACATTCTACAGCTTTTGCATTAGTGCAGGTGCATTGATAGCAATTAGATGTCCATGTGTCACCAGGCTACAAATACAAACCGAGTTTAAACTTCTTGTCAGTAAGAGGTATAAAAGCAAATTTAGATTAAAACAGAACTCTACTTACAAATTTCTCTTCTCCCAGTGGACCATGACAAACTGTTAACATGAAATGATAAATGCTTATTAAATTTGGCAAAATACAACTCTGCTATTTATAGATAACCAGTGGGTAGCCAATACTATAATTGATCCCAGGATTTCAAAGGCATAAAATTATTGAGGATGATACAGTGTCTGAAGGTGGATAAATGACATCCACTATTTCAAGCAAACAGTCCCTTACAGACGTGTGTGTGTGTGTGTGTGTGTGTGTGTGTGTGTGTGTGTAGTTAGCTTTGAACTGAATAGTCAGTATTAAAGAACAATCCTTGATTTCTCCTGGCAGTCCATAAATCATATGGCTACTATGTAACTTACTCTTTTATAAACTTCCTTCTGTATCTAGTGTCCAGTAAGTCTCAAAAATGTTATTATGACCAGGTCCAAGGGCTCTTTGTCAGTTACATGAATTCCCTACCACAATGATTTAATTAACTTTCATTTTCATGAAAATGTTCACCTTTCTTTAAGTGTAACAGCAGGAAAACCCTATATTTACCAGAATTTCATATTCATCTCATTTTGTTTTTATTCTCACCCATAGAATTTTCTTCACAATGTCCAACATCAAGTGGCAGGCTCTCAGCACTCTATCTATCTCATGAGCTATGGACACAGCACAGTTCTCCTTCTACCGATATGCAGCATCCTAACACATCTATAAGGACCTCATACTCAAAGTGTGACAACAGATTGCATGCTTTTGCCCCTAAGAACAGTTTCTCTCTAGATCAAATGAGTCTTTTCAGTGATTAGAGAATAAAACATGAGCCATATTGATTCTTTCACAGTTTGTCATCCACGAATCTGCCAAATCCTTCTTTCTCACCTTGTTTTAATTGCTTTCTCTTTTTGTTCTTGCTGCAACACTACTCTACCTCATGACTACCAACTTAGCATCTCAACTGGCTTATATCTCTTCCTGGTCTAATCTACTTTCTATACCACTTGTAAAGCAATTTTAATGCCCAATTCTTAGCAACTGCTTTGATTTAAAATGCTGCTATAGTAAAATAAATACCTTATTCTAGTTTCTAAGGTCTCCTGAACTGTGATTCAAAGCTACCTTCTTATTGTCCCATTTCTCTCATTTAATTCTTTCTAGTCTACACACTGCCACCAAATTCCAGTCCTATGATGAATACCCGAGGTCCCCTCAAAAATACATGCATTCTCCATAGAATACACATTTTACTTTGTATCATAAATATTATTATCTATCTTATATGAAAATTGCTTGTGTTCCTTAAAAAAATCCCCTTTCTGACTAGATGAGGTCAAAATGATTTTTTAGTAATTTTCTTTACTTGTTGAAAAGTATATATCACATTATTTTAAGAATAGTGGGAATTCCATACAGTTCTCTAAAATTATTGAACTCTGGCAAGCCTGAATTTTTCTTGTTATACTTCAATCCTAAAATCTGGGATTTTTTAGTCTGTTAAATACTATTAAGAAAAATCTCAGTAATAATTTTTGAACAAGATATAAAAAATTACATGAAGAAACTAGTAGGCCAACCATCTCATCTAAGTCATAATAAAGTGTATATTGTGTAGCTACAGTTGTTTGGCATGAATGTTACACAGTATGTAGTGAAGAAATGCTAATTTCATTCATTCAAGTTGTTTCAAAGCATTTCATGAGCAGTGACTTGTACTGGAGTGACCAGTCATGGAAAGAACGACTCTTCCATAGAAGTGTCCTCACCTGGAGCTGGTGGAAGTGTTGTTGGGCACCCTGTGTGAAAACAGAGAACTCATTAGCCTATGAGGTTTTTAGAACAGGGTCACAGCTTTAGGGGAAGTATAGTTCCCTAATGCATTATTCTATTGTTGAAAACCATTAGTCACATAGCTAGTCAGTCTTAGAGACATAGCCCCATCCACAACTAGAAATTATCTATTGTTAATCCATTTTAATTTTCTTGAAATACGTCAAGTTTGTTCTATCTCCAGTTCTGTTGATGGAGAAACAGGAGCAAGATAGTTTTTCATTGACAGTCGGCCAAGGACAGAAGCCCAAACCCATGGAAGCCACCTAGCCTGCCCTGGAAGGACTAGAACCCAAGTCTATTCCAGTCTCATTCAAGAAGAGTGCAAACAAGAATTCATCAATGCTTACTGCTTCTTCAAGTTTTCCCAGTCCTGGTTCACTGGGTGGACTGGTTCCTCCTGACTCAGCCTCTTGAGTACAAAAACCAATCAGGCCTCCCCCTCACACACCAAAGTCTGATGGCAAGGCTCATCATAACCGGATGTCTGACCCATATAAAGGAACCCAACCATGTGTGTAATCCCTTGATCCCTTTTCATTCTCTGATGGTTCTTCCCAGCCTTCCTGGATTTCTTCTTGGGCAGGCACTTATCTGCCTTGTTTTAGGGAACTTTCTCTGTGTTGTATGTATGATCTCCCTTTAAGCTCTGACCCCTTTACTATCTCTTGACCTTCTCTTATCTTTTTAAATATTATTTATTTATATACTTATTGCCAAGAACAGAGAGAGAGAGAGAGAGAGAGAGAGAGAGAGAGAGAGAGAGAGAGAGAGAGAGAGAGAGAGAGAGAGAGAACAACAGGACAGGGACTTTTGCTGCTGCAAACAAACTCCAAATGCATGCTCTACTTTGTGCATTGGATTTACATAGATATCAAATGCAGACCATTGGGCTTTGCAAGCAAGTGCCTTAACTTCTGAGCCACCTCTCCATCCACCTTCTCTTCTTTGTTATGTGAGGGGGATCTTGTGGCTTGGACACTCCTCCTTAGTTCTACACCTGTGCATGTGCCTTCTCCAGAGGATTCTTCCCCAGAGATGTGAAAAAGATTTTCTCCATCTCCCTTCCCCCTTCCTCCTACATCCCAACCCTCCCTAAAATAAACCTCATAATTCAGAATTTATCCTTCTTAGAGTCCATATTTTCAATTCTTTGCAAACTCAGACAAGAATCCAAAAGTTGGGGTCCACACGCCTGGGATCTCCTGCATGTTTATGAAATTTCATCTGTTCCTGGACCAAAAATTCTGCATCACTAACAAATGCTTTTAGAGTAGCCATATTTAATATTTAACAGATTTTGGCCAACTGAATATTTCACTTATTAATTTTCAAATTCGACTTTAAGATTGTTAAAAATCAAATTAACATTGTTATTCTACCTACTGAAAAAACTGGCCTCTTGTAAGCAACATAATACTTCAAAAATTCTACATGTTTATGTAAAGCAATTTCAATTATTAACAGTTACCAAAATATTGAAAAAATACATAAAAATTAGTGAAAATGTCTCTAACACTTTGTTAAGCTATTAGTCTGTGGCAGTTTCTAATTATTAAAAACCAGCAGAATACAAGAGACAAAAATGGCAGAAAAGCTCCCTTGATATCCCCAAACGGCAAGAATTTATTAGATAGGACTGAAAGAGGAGTCATAAAACTAATCTTCTAATCTCCATATTCTGTCATAGTCCTTTCTATAAAATCCTCTGATCGTGCCATTCTTCTGATATAATTTTGAAAGAGATTTCATTCACTATAAGGATAGAATCTCAGTTAAGTTTGGAACTAAAATCATTTATAAATTTTTCTGTTCTCTCTATTCACCTTTCTCCTTAAACCTCAAACAGACATTGCCAGCACTACCAGTCTGATCCCTGAACTCACCCATGTCCTTCCATACCTGTTCCCTCCCTTCCCCAGCCAATACCAAAGTCAATTACCTTCTTTCTGATGATTTTACTAATCATCAGAAATGAACACTATACTCTCTCCCCTCTCTGGAATCATTATATATACTTTTGAGTTATCATTAAGTATACTATAAAATAATATGAATGACTGTAATATTTTCTCTCCTCTACACAAAAGATCATAACAAGGTAGGAGTTATTTCTTACTAACTTTTAAAGTTTTTAATGTATACTACAGAGGTCAGCACATCTTAAGTAGTGAAGGAATGTTGGTTAAGTTGGTGATGAAGTAATTGGGTCTCTTTCTGTACTGACCTGTGGTTGTTTCAGTTTCTTGATCTTCTGTTGCTCTTATTGTGGTTTCTAGGGGGAGGGAGATGACATTGTAATTAGAGAAACACAAATACATTATAACTTCGGTGTGTGTGCCTGTATGATGGCAAGATTTGTGTGGAAGAAATGCCTAATGTTGATACAGTTAACTCATCCTAGTACATATGGAGCTCTTCATTTTACCTGAGTGGACTATGTGAGTATTCGTTGTGACTCTAGCTACAACTGAGGTGGAAGCTGCAATAGGAAATAGAACAATGATATCACAGTCAGCACTGCCCATAGGTGCCTTCTCAGAAGTCCCCAATTCAGCAGGTATGGTGTCACCGCCTAAAGCTCAGGAGGACTGTGAGCTTGAAGACAGTCTGAGCTACATAATGACGCATAGACAAGCCTATCTCAGAACAAGGTGCAGGATCTGTCTTCAGGAGAGGAGCTTGGCAAAACCCTAACTGAACTTGAAATCTATGTTATAAAAGAAAAATATGTCTCATCTTCCTGGCCCTTTCTCCGTCTTTCCTAGCAACCCTCTCTCCTAAGTTCAGCTCTCAATGGATATCCAAAACCACAACTGGTCTCTGAAGAGGTTTATGGCTGTTGGCACTTCAGTTCCTGACATTTTTTGACTATTGTGGAAGCAACAGCCAGTAAAAAAGGAAGAAAATTGGCAAGTTTCGGGGACTGGAGAAATAGGTATCTTGAGCTAAGCCAGTCTGTTCTGTGGGAAACTACCAAGAAAGGTTCATGCACCACTAACTTTCACTTACCTGTGGTGGTAACTCCAGGGGCTGTGGTTGTCTCAGATGCTTTCCCAGAGGTACCTAAAGCAAACCAGGTAGAAGTACTAAACTCTCCCAGTGTTCCAAAGATAACAGTGTTTGCTAGTTCAAGCCCCTGCCATTGAAGCAGGTTCAACTCCCAGAAAGATGAATTATGTTCCTATGGCCCTAGTAACCATTCCATTAGACCCTCCTCCTTTAAGTTCAAGGGTGATAAGAGATTTTACAAATTAACTCTCTTAGTCAGTAGAATTTAGTATTCTCGTTCTCCTGTATCAGTTTTTGAAGGAGAGAGAAATTTTATGTTAGTGAAAAAAATGAGAAACCATCTATCCTGGAGAAGATGGCCTAATGTCATCCTCAATTTGGTTAAATATTAGACAGTATTCTTCCCAGATTTGGTGGTCTTTTTTTTACATATTTAATGTATAAAACTTACAATGTTAAATTATTTCTCTTTGAGATATAAATTTTCCCCCAGTCTCTTGTCAGTTTGAAAATTTTAGAAAAACTTTCTCTAGAGCTTGTAAACCATCCCTTCAAAATGTAATTATTGTTAGGTATGCAGACATAAGCTTGTAACTTCAGACTATGGGAGGTTGAAGCAAAAGGATTACTAGTTCCAGGCCTGAGCTACACAGTAATATCCTGTCTCAGGAAGTAAAAAAAAAAACACAGTAAAAAAGCAAGCAAGGAGGAGGGTTGTGTTGTAATCCCAGCACTAGGGAGAATGGGGCAAGAGAATTAAGAGATCAAAGTTTTAGCCTGAGCAATATGAAGTCAAGGCTATCCTGGGCTATAGAGTGATATCTTGTTTCCAAAAGAAGAAAAATAAAATAAGAAATAAAGGAAAGGTACGAAAGAAGGAGGAAGGGGAGAGGGAAGGAAGAGAAAGGAAGGGAATTCTAAGCCTTAGTCTCTCAGATTCTATGAGAGGATAAGAGCCCAACATTGACCACATTAAATATTAGGGTCCAAGTGAAACCACAGAGGAAGTGGCAAGTTAAGCAAGAGTGTTGCTTTCAAGGCAAGCCTGGCAATCTGTGCCAGGGTGATGGCCATAAACACCAAGGATACTCAAAACATATTAAAGCAGAAATCCAGAAGTTGCTGAGAGCTTAATACTAAAGTAGACTTATAGCACACCTGTCAAGGCTCAGAGATCATTGTAGAAGAGAGGGTAGAAAGATTGTAAGAGCCACAGGACAGGAAAGAATACCAAGAGGCATTCCCCATCACCCCACAATGCTGACTGCTCCTCCCATAACCCCATGGTTATCATCAGTAACCTCACTGAGCAGGGCCCTTAGTGGAATGAGAGCAGGGAGGAGGGGAATGGGGTAAATATGTGATTTGCCCATATAACAAAGTTGCTACAGAGAGAGAGAGAGAGAAACTTGCAAATGATCTAATCACATGGATCAGTCTATCCTAATGGGCCTCCAGATCACTGTAGTCATTTATATACAGCTGCCTTTTGCTCCAATGAAGTTGAGCTCAGTGACTCCCTCTCTGGTAATGGCTTTGACCCCTATGGCAGTAATCTTGACTGAGTCTTTTTTGCCTATTTATCACTGTAGAAAAGCTTTCTTTTAAAGTTGAAGTTTGTCATTTATTGTTAGTAATATATATAATATATATACACTAGATATATATATTATATATATATAATCTGAAATACTGGACTGAGAAGGATGCTGAATCTACATGTCTCCATTGAGTGAGTCATTTCCATTACCTGGGCTGGAACTTCCTGAGGTTGCTGTGGTTCTGTCTGGTGCTGTAGAGGTGCCTGGAAAGGCAAGTGGGGTGTGTTCTGAATCGACTCCAACTTTGATGCCTATGCCCAGACATCAGAGCAGAAAGAGGAATGAATCAGATCAAACTTTAGGCTAGTGCTCTAGTGAGTATAACAGACCTTAGTCAGGAAAATACATTCAGTATAATGGATTTTGTCCTCAAGAAAAGCCCAAATGGGTGAATTAAAGATCTCTACTTACCAGGACTGGAATTGTTTAGGTCTCTGGAAACTCCAGGTGGTCCTGGGGTAGTACCTGTCAAAAATGAGGTGGATAAAGCACACAGAGGAAAATGCTTTTCGTAGCTTCCTGCACTTGTATCTCATAGGCTGGTATTGGGAGAAAGAGCCCAAAGAGCAAGAATTCACACCTAACTAACTTGATATTGTGTCAAGCAAAGCACAAAAACTCAAGGGAATTTTGTGAGATGAAGTACACAGTCCTGCCTCTCTCCATATCTCTCTCACACCCACCACTATACAAATATCAGAGAACCATCCACAGCCTGAAGGCTGAAAAGTCACTTACTGGTTGCAGCTCCTCCTTCTGAAGATGTGGTAGCCTCTGAAAAGAAACAGGAGAACACATAGAATGCAGGCTAAATGCACAGCAGTGTTATTTTATGTAATATCCCCACGAGAGGAATCAGCTCTCTAAGCTCACAGGTAAGTATCTCTGTTTCAAGACTCACGTGTGATGGAGCACCCAGGGACAATAGAACTGTCAGTAGTTACCCCAGAGGTAACTGAAACCACAGGAGAGAAACAGTTCATGATCTTTGACCTAAGATTAGGTTTTTCTTTAAAATACATTTATGGCTTTCTTGAATGCAACTTTCTAAATTTAAGGGATATTTCATGCATGTTTGCTATTGTGCTATTATTCTACAAATAGGGCAGTTCACATGGACTGTGTGATCACTCAGGTGATTTCTAGAAGTTCATAGGAAATAATTTAGAATAAGAAGAAAAAAATAATTTGACCACTAGAGCCCACCTATCTGAACTCCAGCATATGTATGTGTACCAATGCTTAAAGAGGCCATGGCTTCTAAATAAAAGGAATAAAAAAGAGAAAATGGACAGAGATATAACAAGAAGTAAACACAGTTCCTTGCAGAACTGCCATATTCCAACCTGTTAGCCCACCTGAGCTTGATCTTCTAGGTACTGTAATTGTGTTTAAGGCCACATGGGCCTTAAATAAAAATAAAAACATGGAATGAACATAAAGAATCATCTGCACTAAGTATCCTCAGGTGTAAAACAAATAAATACTTGTTTTGGGGCCAGACCATTCAGAACTTGGACCCTGGACAGCTCCAGGCGGCACTATTCACTACACTCTGTGGTTGTTCTTCACACAAACACTCTCATTAGCCTAGAAGCTCCTGGGTTGACAAGTGCATTTCCCTATATAATCATTATTTTATTCATTCAATGAATAGTTATTAAGCCCCTGGTTAATGCTAGAGGGACCAGTAATTAAAATAAATGAAGGTTTACTTAGCAAACACATTATGAAATCTTTACCCCTTTTATTTATCAGGGAATAAGTAAGACATTTTTGCTATAATTTTACCTGTTGTTTTTCCAGTGACCCGGTTGTCAGTTGCTTCAGGTGTGGTTCCTGATGATTGAAAGTAGGAATACAATTTGAGTATAGTTTGATCCTTTATCACTAAGGAAACCATTAGGCAATTAATTAGCCTACTGCTTTCTCGAGAAGTCTGTGGCTCCTCCATAGACCATGTATTGGAAAGGCTACAGGGCTGTTCACTGCAGAGTTGGCCTGGAGTATGGCTGGAGGCCTACCCCTCATGAACTACAGTCTTTTAGACCTAGACTAATCACACAATGGCACTCTATGGAAACAGGCCACACTAGACTTCTAGAGGAGAAATGAGGGAAGCAAAAAGTACATTTGGGGCATCAGCTTCCTCTTTGAAGGTAAACTAAGGCGGTCACCTTTGGAGACATTCACTTGCCTGCAAGGGGACTTCCATTTGTGGTGGAGACAACTCCATTGGTACCTGGAATCACAAGATTTTTCAAAGAAAAAAGATGCAAAAGGTAGTTTCAGAAGAGACCCCTTTTGTTGGAAATTTGGTAAACATCAAGGACATATTTGTCTTTTCCACATTTACCTGTTTGACTCCCAGGGTCCTGGCCACCTTGACCAGTAGTCTTGGTTTCTGAAGAAAGAGAATATTCTGTTGTGCAGAATAAACATAAGGATTTGGATAAAGCATGGAGAGTCAAGGATTGGGGTGCTCAGAGATTCCCATAAGCAGAAAATATTCTGTCATTTAAACCAATAACAAATTTTTAGACAGAATTCATTGGCTGCTCATTTTCACCTGGGGTTGTTACTGCTCTACTGATCCTTGGGAGAGTTGTAGCCTCTTATAAAAGAGGAAAAAATGAATAGTTGGGGGCAGAGTTTTGAAGACACTTGGGGAAGACAGCACTTTGTGGGATCCTTCCCAAGCAGCTGTGCCTGCCTGCTGTCCACTCACCTGAGGGGAGGCTCCCAGGTGCAGCTGTGGTAGAAGAGGGGGCTCCAGGTGTGCCTATGCAGAGGGAAAGAGACAATACCATGACTTCCATAACCCTTAGAACAATATGGCCAACATTATGACCATCTGTGACTTTGAGGCAGTAAGATAAACTTCCTGCACCTATAACCAAAGGAAGTAAAGGGAGAAACAGAGCTTCCATGTTTATCATGTTCCTTTGCAAGCCCATGGGTAAAGCTGTAATTATCATTCCTGACCTCTTATTTAATTTTTTTTCAAAATTGAAGGTCAGACCAAGGGAATTTCCAGAGTTTACCTGTCTTACCTTCTTGTGCTCCAGTGAGGTCTCCTAATGAAAAGAAAATCAGATCTAGAAAGTATATATTGTATTTTAATCTTTTGATTTGATATCCTAATGACTTCTGTGCTGAATGTAAGTCATAGTGTTATACCATATTATCTTTGTAAATTTTCTATAACATAAAACTAATCCAAAATATGTATGCATGCATATATATACATATATATGTATATATGTCACTTTTCTTGAATAAATCTATCAAACTACAACAAATAGTAAAATCTGCACCTGATTTTATTTCTGCTGCAGTGGTACCATTTTCTCCAGGGAAAGTTGTGGTTTCTTAAAAAGAAAAGAGATCCAAAGTGAAAGAAGTGTGAAGGAAGAGGGATGAGCTCAAGGGGTGCTACAGCAAGTGACAAGCACAACATGAAACTACATGTCACCTCATATGAAGTCAGAACAAACCCCATTCAAGGACAAAAGAAACATAACTATTCTATATACTACAATTGCGTAGTAAAGGAGGACTTTAAAAAAATGCATTGATTCTTAACTGGGCTTAATGTGTATATATGATAAGACATAATACTTATAAGATCACTTATAAGATCAGGTTATACTAAAAACTATTAGATATCTTTTTTTTTTGGTTTTTTGAGGTAGGGTCTCACTCTAGCCCATGCTAGAATTCAGTAGGTAGTCTCAGGGTGTCCTTGAACTCATGGTGATCCTCCTACCTCTGCCTCCAAAGTACTGTTGTCATGGTTTGATACAGGTGTCCCCCACAAACAATTGAATGTGTTCTGATAGATTGATCCTCAGCTGATGGCAGTTTGGGTTTTACAACCTCGATGAAGCTGTGTTGTTGGGGGCAGGCTTATGGGATTATAAGCCAGCTTCCCCTTGCCAGTATTTGGCACACCTTCCTGCCGCTGTTTGCAGTGCTGTGGCAGAGGTGATGTCCAGCCCTCTGCTCATGCCATCGTTTTCCCTGCCAGAATGGAGTCTCCCCTCGAGTCCGTAAGCCAAATAAACCCATTCCTCTACAAGCCGCTTTTGCTTGGGTTCTTTTTGCGCAGCAACTAGAATGATGACCCCAACAGTTTTGGTACCAGGACGTGGGGTCATCTGTTGCTGCTGAAACCCTGATCTTGTGGCTTTGGTTATCTGGAAGTGATCTACAGGAGGAATGTGGAAGGATTTGAACTCTCAGCCTAAGAGATGCCTCGCAGTGTTGTGAGTACAGCTTCATGGATCATTCTGGTCAGAGTTGAAAGACCTGAATGTAATGAGAACTATGGACTGTGAGGTTTGGCTTACAAGGGGGAGAAAGAACTTGGCCAGGACTGTGCCAGAAGCAGTTTGCGTGAGAGGCTTACTGTGTTCTGCTTGCCTATGTCCTGGGAACCTGTGCAGGGTTGTGTTACGTAAAGATGGACTGGTGTGAGCAGATGGAGATGGCACAGAAAGAAAGATCTTTGGGTCGAAACTGCTGCCCGTTCACCTGCAATTGTTTGAGAGATGACAACCACTGAGATTGGGCCAGCTGGTCTGCATTAGAACAACAGGAATAATGCAGACTCTTTGAAGTAAGGGGCCTGAATGCTTTGATCCCCCCTGGATTAACAAGTTGGTAGCCCACCTGGTTCTGTGGAATGGAGATTGGTTAGAAAGAGAGGGTCATTGGATTTGCAACACAGTTTTGTTTTTGAAAAATGGCCATCGGCATGTGAAGCAGGTGTGCAAGGTTGCCTGCATGGAGCCCGATGGA
>PVHP010014695.1:0-14099 GCA_004024765.1 Zapus hudsonius
GTTCTCAATATTGTTATTAGGGTCATATGGCTAACACATGGTAGAATTGATATAAAACTCCAATTGGGGGAATTTGCCCCTTAAGTATTTCTACTTTTCAGAGCCAAGAGACCCAAAGGCACTAAATTAATCTAAAATTTAATGTATCTTTCACTTTTCCCCATTATGAAAACAATACATGTTCATTGTATAAGAAATTGGCAAATACAAAAATAGAATAAATATTTGCAGAGCGAGACAGACAGAGATAATTGGGTGCACCAGGGCCTCCACCACTGCAAATGAACTCCAGATGCAGGCGTCTCTCTGTTCGTCTGGCTTCACGTGGTTACTGGAGAATTGAACCCAGGTTGCTAGGCTTTGCAGGCAAGCACCCTAACTGCTGAGCCATCTCTCCAGCCCCCTGATGAGTTATTTCAGGTCATCATCTTCCTGTTGCTTCCTACCTTAGATGGGTCTTCTGTTCCTTCCCCTGGTCCCTTGTCTCTTGACCACGCCTTACATAACAGTGTCTCCGGGAGTTTCAGGCTTAACCCTCTCATTGTCTCTGGGTCCTTCTGGCACATTCTGTCTGAGTTAAGTATTACATATCTTCTGCCTCTGTGCCCTCCCTCCTTCTGGGTGCCTTGTAAACATCTCTAGATAACAGTTATGCACAAATTAATGCCAGCTCCTATCCCTTAGTGTCCTCATGAATTGCCAGGCATCACTACTGGAAATACTGAGGTCATCCCTTAATTTTTTTCCATCCATATTCGTTGTCAATAATTAGATACATTGTATGAGCGCATTTTATGATGGTACCCCCATTTCCCTCCTCCCTGTCCCCAACCCACTGGGGTCCCTCCTCGGTGGGCTTGCTGGACCGGTCCATGGGGTAGGGGGTTATGGAGATAGCCAGTTTTTTTTTCTTTGTGTGTTGTTGCTGAGGGGGACAATGGCTCTGGGTATTCAACCCCCCCCATGGCTCTTACTATCTTTCTGCCCCCTCTTCTGCTCAGATCCCTGAGTCATAGTAAGTGAGTTTTAGGTCTACTTTACTGTTGAGGTTTTAAGAGTCTCTGGATTTCTGCTTTGGATTGTGTTGGGTATCCTCAGTGGAGGTGTCTGAATAGGATGGATGTAAAGCTACCAGCAGACCCAGCTATCCCCCTACTGGGCATTTACCCTGGAGTTTCACGCCTCGGCACAGAGACATTTGCTCAACCATGTGTATAGCAGCTCAGTTCATAATAGCTAAGAACTAGAATCAACCCAAATGCCCATCACTGGACGAACAGATGTCAAAGTTGTGGTGCTACTTGGTTAATTTTTTTCTCTGTCCATCAAGGAATCCATTCAAGCCATGGTAACAGCCTTCCAGTCTTGCCTCCAGGGGGCCCTTGGCTGCTTCCCTCGGCCAGTCCTTCAACATCACTTACCTAGATCACAGCAAGGGGGTCCTCGCTTCTCTTTCTGCCTCTAACATCAGTTCTTACCCCACGCTCTGCCAGAGGTTATCTTTTCAAGATAGATGTGTTATTTTTCACGCATGTTGTTGTTTCTGGGGTAGGGTTTCATTCTAGCCCAGGCTGGCCTGGGACTCACAGAGATCCTGCCTCAGCCTCCAGAGTACTGGATTAAAGGCATTCACCACCACGCCCAGCCTGGGCGTCCTTTTTCTTGGCATTACTTCATGCCCCTGTTGGCACTGCCTTCAGGAATTCCCCATGACTCTCTCTTTTAAAAAAAGAATAACATATTTCTCCTCGTTATGTAAGTTTTTAAATGAGAAAGTTAGGAAGTGTGAGAATTTCTAACTTCCATTTGACCGTCTTAAAATATTACTCTATTCCCTTGCTTGTGAAAGCATGAGGTGATATGAAACATTAATGTCTTTTGGGTGATTCTGGGGAAAGTAATTTCCATCAGCACATGGATGGAGCTGTATAAGTAGGCCTCTTGGTAGGACCATGGGCAGGTGTGTCATTGACCCACAACTACCTGCCATGTTGCTCTTTGGTTGTGGAAATCCTGACGGTTAGAGATCAACTCACAAATCCTTCAGACTGTGCTTAAACAGTATGGAGATGAAATACTCCCAGAGATCCCCAGCACACAGCGAAAATGGAAGGTGAACATGAAGGCCCATGTCCACTTTAATCAAAAGAAGGACAAAAAAGCTCTGGATTTTCCTGCCCCGACAGCATCCCTCAGATCAGGCATCTTTGGGAGAGACAAGAAGAAGGAAACAGTCAGATACGCACATCCCCTCAGTCACACAGACAAGCCACAGAAGGAGCTCTCAGACAGCGCTCTGGAGCATCACCAACCACCAAAGCCCCTCTTCCCTGTGCAGAGCTGAGGGACAGGTCACGCCTCATATGCCGTGATCACCATGTAGGAAGGACCTTCACTGAGGCTCTCCTCGTTTGTTTCAAAGAGAATAAAGGAAAAGGCTGAACAAATTTGTGGTCCTTGAGATGCTGAGATGCTGCTCCCCGTTTTTTCCTCCAGAAAGTGGGATCCTGTTCCCTGCCATCCATCTAGTGTGGGTATTCTAGCCTGCTTGCAAAGCTTGTCCGTCTGAGTTCAGTTCCCCAGCACCCACGTAAATCCAGACGTACAAAGTGGTGCATGCATCTGGAGTTCATTTTCAATGACAAGATGCCCTGGTACACCTGTACTTTCTCTCTCTCTTACTCTAGCAAATAATTTTTTTTAATTCACTGTCTTCTTGTGACTCACTACCCCAGCAGAATTAAAGTGCACAAGTTGATGTTCACACACAAACGTTGAGCCAAATAATAAATACAGGGAGATAATCAGATCTGGAAATACCAGAGGAAAAGTAATATGTTTCTTGGAAGCTTGTGGCATGGGATATGCGGTATGGCTAATCTTATTGATAACAATCTTGAAGAAAATTCGTTCTTTTTCATGCTTAGCACTTTTCATACCCATTGATTGGACCTTGCAAAAATCATTTTGCAATCAGCCTCTCTCTTGGAAGCGGTAGTCCAAACTCAGAAATTCTTCAAAGAAATTGCATTTTATATGTGTGTGTGTGTGTGTGTGTGTTTACTGACTAGAGTTTTACTCTAATGGGAAAATGTTCAAAAGTTAATTATTTAAAGGTTAAAAAGATAGAGAAATTGGAATGTTCCCCACAATGACCTTTGTGGGCTGGCTTTTAAAACCGAATTTGCATCTCTTTCCAACATGGATGAGGACCTGCCCTAACCCCACTACTCAGCTGTGTAAACACTGAACTTTCAAACAGCTTGGAAAGAAAATAAGAGCAAAACTTATAAAAACCAATGTCAGGCTTGAATAATACAATTATATTATTGATTATTTCTTATGAAATAATCTGAGTTTCTTGCCAACGACAGGACCAAAATAAAAGATAATTTTATGCCTTTGTTTCTATGATGTAAGTGTAAAAGGCGTAGAAAGCAAAACGTCTACTATATAGGTAGGCATGCCTATAAATTATCTATGTAGATGTGTATATGTTTGTAATTTGGCTCTGATTTAGAGGGAGCCCATGTCTTTAATTACCTCTGAGCACAGAAGTTCACATTTACACTCCGACTACATAGTTGAACATTTTGTAATGAACACTAAACCCACTTCTGCTAACTTGTGCAGAAGGGAAAAATTATTGATCCCTCTCTCAGCACAAACTGTAAAGTAAAGCTCATTTGTAAAAACTGTGTTGCTTTCTTGATTTATATTTTTAATATACTCATTCATAGCTACATTTTTAGGTCCGCGGAATCAAATAGTTGAGGAGAAATGGGAAGAGGAATATATGGGCAGTTTATGTACAGAACTGGGAAAAAGTTGTGAATTCTATAAAGTTTGTAAGATTTTTTAATGAGAATTTAAAATAGGCGCCCTTCGCTTTCTCAAATAATCCTGGGTCTGAAGCTTGGAGCCCTTCTGATGAAGACACATTCCATGAGAGCAGGCAAAGTGAATTTCCATCCCTTGCACACTCGAAGTGAGCAAGGCCAGACACAAAGGAGGTGGTTTTGCCCACTTCATAAGCTGCTCCCCTCTCCTCCTAGACATTTGTTCTGGCCGGGCTTGATCACTGTGGGCACTGTCAGAGAGAATAACGGGAGGGCCGGCTCCAGTGAGGTGTGGACGATCTCTGATGTTCCTGCTGACACCGTTTTGAGACGAGAATGCATTTCTAAAGTCTGTCTGCTGCCTTGCTTGCTCTTAATGTCATAAGAGGACAGAGCGAGCAGCGAGCAGTAGCTGTTGTGATGGACTCTTCCGCGAGATGCCTTTATTTTTTAATACATTAGTGAAGTTCCCACAGTCAACTCGGCCCTTGCCAAGATAAATACACAGGAAACCGTTGTAGAAATAACTCATTAAATTCTCCCCATATTTTGACCTACCACCTTCCAGAGAGGATCCTTGGCTCAGCCCCCCCCCCCTGCTGAGTCCTTGCTCTAGGTGCCTCTAGTTTCTTTGGGACTAAGAGTCTGGAAATGGGGGAGTCCTAATGAAGACATTTTGTTAAAATTAGATGAAGAACCAGGCATGGTGGCACATGCCTTTAATCCCAGCACTTGGGAGGCAGAGGTAGGAGGGTTGCTGTGAGTTTGAGGCCAGCCTGAGACTACAGAGTGAATTCCAGGTCAGCCTGGGCTAGAGCGAGACGCTACCTCGAAAAAAAAAATTAGACAAATAATCTAGCTAGTCGTCATCATCTTACTTGAGATAGCATAAGATAAAAACTCTTAATTACTACTGGTTAATAGGCAATAGTTCTGAATTTATAGCATCTGTTAGGAAACAAGGGGTCAGATTATTTTCTAAGCCTTGTGACAAAATATGCTCCAAGGACTTGTGTAGAGATAATTCAAACCTGGCAGGATTCGATTATTTATGTTCTAGGAAAGTAGGAAGGCTCCATTTTCCTCGTCTGTACTTTTATATCATCTCGTTCTTATTTTATCGTTGACCAAATCAGTCAGAATACATTTTCCTGTAGGACCCACGTGAGCAGGAATTCGAATGCAGACTTGAAAATCGACGTTGAGGCTTAACTGGAGCTCGTTGTTTCATTCTCTTTTTTTTTAAAATTTATTTATTTTAGTTTTTTTCTTTTTTAATATTTTATTTATTCATTTTCAAGCAGAGAGAGAGAGCACACCAGGGCCACCACCTTGTGGGTCTGCCTTATGTGAGTCCTGGGGAATTGAACCCGGGGCCTTAAGCACTGGAGGCAAGTGCCTTAACTGCTGAGCCATCTCTCCAGCCCTCATTGTTTCATTCTAAGCCATGTTTGTGCAACAGTTTAAGGGCTTGGGTGACAAGGGGTTGTTTTGTAGCACCCAAGTGAATGGGGTTTATTTCCCTACTTCTGTGTACTGTTGAGAAAAAATCAGGAGCCGTGGTGGGTCCAAACAGTCATGTAAGGGTTAAATATTAAACACAGCCCCAAATCTCCGGTCCAGTGTTGGGGAAAAGTTTTAATAATTTCAGTAGGTATCATAGCTCTGTAAGGAGCACCCCTATGTTGGCAAGAAAGCAGATCTGGAAACTTGTCACAGCCAAATTTTATAAGAATAAGGTAATTGGTTAAAGTAAAAGGAAATGGTTTGGACAGGTTTACACTTTGGGGCCATGTTAGAAATCCACCAAAATTCAGGATTCAAGGCTTGATTTTGATTTCAAAGCGGGAGGCTCTGACCCTGGAGGTGGGTTGCTGGACGGATGCATGCTTGCCGGCTCCTTGGCCTGCTGTGGTTTTTTTTTTTTATCTTAAATATATGTTTATTGTCCATAATGTGTTACATTATTCAGTGGGAAAACAATGAGTTGTTATCCCCAATTCCCCAATGCCCCCCTCCCCATCCCCAATCAGCTGGATATCCTCCTCCATGGGCCGTCTGGAGCAGTCCTTGTGGCAGGGGACCCTGGATAGCCTAGTACTCAGCCTGGTCCTCCTGGCCCTAGTATGTTGTTACTGAGGGGTGCCATGCCTCTGGATAGTCTCCCCCACCACGGCTCTCACAATCTTTCCGCCCCCTCTTCCGCTCAGTTCCCTGAGTCATGGTGGATGAGTATTAAGGTTGCTTTAAGGTTGTGAGTTTAAGGGTCTTTGTGTCAAAGATCGTTGGTTTCTGTCTCACTGGCTTATCCTGTGTAGATTGAATGTCTGTGACTGTGGGTCCCTCGTTCCTCCCGTCCTTCTCTGCAGGATTCTATATGGATCCTCCACGTTATGACTGTGGTGGCTCCTCTCTTGCCAGAATCTCAGGTATTGTCCTACAGTCAGTTGATAGGGTTAGATGGGCCCCAGCTCTCTCACTGCATCTGCCTCCTGCAAGCGCTGGTCCACGCTGGCAGCTTCGTGCAGATCCTGTACTCGGAAGTGCCTGGAATTCAGTGGCGTGGGTGCAGCTTTTGTCCACGACCTGGATCCCTGCTGAAAACCCTGGCCCTTATTTCCCGAGGTGTATGGCATGTCTGCTAGTCAGCCATCTTCCCCGGAAGTCCCCTGTTGTGGTCTTGACTGTGTTGTCAACACTCTTTCTACTTTGTCTACATGGTTTAGAACTTGAGGTCGACCAGCCCAGAGAAGAAAAGAAGGAGTGCTACTATAATCTCAACGATGCCAGTCTCTGCGACAACGTGCTGGCCCCCAACGTCACCAAGCAAGAATGCTGCTGTACGTCAGGCGCTGGCTGGGGAGACAACTGTGAGATCTTCCCCTGCCCGGTCCTGGGGACTGGTAAGATCTGCTGTTGCCTTCACAGTGCCTGGTCACGTGATGTCTGTGGGTGTGGGGATGGCCTCCTTTCAGTTAGGATATGGAAGCCCTAAAGTGACTGGCCTTCGTTACCATAGTGACTGGGTGATCAGGCTTTGCCCTCTTCCCAGCTCCATATGAACGCCTGAATTCTGTCCATTACAGTGGTCCGCTGCTATACTGTAGGATACAGTGAAAAAGAGAGAATTCCATTTATTCCACCTTTAAGTGAAAATCCATTTTATGTCAATATCTGAGAGTCATCCATAGCTGGAGTTTGGATATTTAAGCCAAAATTCTGCCATACGGGTTCTTACTGGACCTTTGAATTTAGACGCCACAGTAGTGCAAAAATAAGGGTGATGATATTAAGGGTGAAATGGAAGGTTTTGAACTGGAAGTCATTGCCTTGCCCTTGGCCATCAACTCTGTCCTCCGCTGCTGAGCTACGGCTTCTGAATCTGAGAAGGCCAATCGGAACTAAAGTCATACATTGGGGAGGGATGGTTGTTCACTTTTCTTTTTCAACTTTTTTTTCTTTTTTGTCTGTTCTCAAATCAGCTGAGTTCACGGAAATGTGCCCTAGAGGGAAAGGTTTCGTCCCCACTGGAGAATCCTCTTACGACACTGGTGGTGAGAACTATAAAGGTCAGAGTCAAGTGCAAAAGAATTTGTAACATGTGTCAGACATTCAGGTGGAAGCCTGGCTTGGGTTACGAAGTGAGTCCTGTTGGGCTATGGGAACTGGTTACCAAGCCCTTAACTCCGCCCCTGGAGGAAGATTCTGTGAACTCTAGACAGAAAGTTATGTGACCTTGAGAGGTCACTAAACTTCCTGAGTTCCTATCTCTTTGTCTCTGAACGGTAATGTTTCCAAAGTTATGAGCATTGAATGAAATAATACGTGTAAAACTATTGACCGTGCAATTAGGAAGTAGGTAATCGTGTTCTGTAACCCTGCAGATGTATTAGAAATGGAGTAAATTAGGACCATGTCAAATTTACTGTCATGTCTGTCCTTCCCAGACCTTTTACTAATGGCCACAAATTCACAATCACGGGTGGAAGAAAAGAAATCAAAAGTAGCCGTTTTAGGTCTTTAATGCTGCAATTGTATAATTCTAAAACAACTGTGCAAGCCTGTTAATTTGAGGAAATATTGACATTTATCAACATCACATTAGCCCTCTTTTGACGTTGCATGATAGAGATAGGATTAGGACTTTGTCAACACAAAGTGATTTTTCTCCATTATAGTTTAATTGTGAAAAGAGCAAAGTGCATTTTTGGAAAGCTAGTGCTTAAGTGGCATGGAATAATTCAGTAGCTGGATAAGAAATTCCATTTGTATTTTTTCAAAATATTTCATTTATTCTTTTTCAAGCAGAGAGAGAGAGAGAGAGAGAGAGAGAGAGAGAGAGAGAGAGAACCAGAGCCACCACCTTTTGGGTCTGGCTTATGTGGGTACTTGGGAATTGAACTCAGGGCCCTAGGCACTAGAGGCAAGTGCCTCAACCGCTGAGCCATCTCTCCAGCCCCCATTTGTATTTTTTTAAATACATCTATGAGTTAGTCTAATGGAATAACGGGACTTGGATCCCGATATGTGTTGAATGGTTTTTAAGTTCATAATATCCATACTATACTTTTACAGGAATGTACTTAAGTTTCACTTCATGTTACGAGCAGAGCCCTAATTTCATTGTAAACTCCTTCATATAAAAGTAAATTCCTCCTTAGCTAAAGTGCTGGGAGAGATGGAAGATTGGACTCAGACCCACCCCACCATATGTTCTGTGCTTGGCTTGTCCACATTCCATCTGTGTGAATCCGAGCAAGGCATCCGTGGAGTTGCCAAATTTTAAAATGAGGACTAGAGGACATTCGCTGGAAAATGCTTGAGCTGATGCTGATACAAGCAATAGATCATTTTTGAGTATCTGCCTAAACCAAAGTGTGCATCGAGTCCTGAACAAGGATAATCCCTTCTAATCCCCTGAATCCTATTAAACTGATGCACCGTATGAAGTCCAATCCATCACCAAGTAAACTGTCGTGGCCAAGAGTTAATTCAGTGGGGACGTGGGTCTGCCAACCTCCTACACAGCTTGTGCTCCCATTCTCCTGTCTGCATCCCAAGAATGGTCTACGTCCTGCCCTCAGACTCCAGATCGGTCTACGTCCTGACGTCAGACTCCAGAATGGTCTACGTCGTGCCGTCAGACTTGCCTCGGCAGCTTCGTGGAACTTAGCTAGTGAGTGGGCCAGAACGTAGCACTGACAGAAAGGCCCGTCTCATAAAGGATGTCACTGGAATCCACAGACCACTTCATCAAATTAAAAACCCCATTCTCAAATATACACTCCCTAGAATGCCTAGGTCTTTGCTCCTCAAACCGTATCTGATCATGTTTTCTTGTCTGACAATTAGGCCTAATTTCTAAATTTTTATGCTGCTCTGTTCGTAGGACACTTTTGAAGAGAAATAATAATTTCTAACTCGGAAGCCAGTATGGGTTAGATTCCTCTTCTTTCGCCGGGAAAATCAAGACGAGCCCTGACTGTCGTTCTCTCCTCTCATAGATGCTGACGAATGTCTACTCTTCGGACGAGAAATCTGCAAAAACGGTTACTGTCTGAACACTCAGCCTGGGTACGAATGCTACTGTAAGCAGGGGACCTACTATGACCCAGTGAAGCTGCAATGCTTTGGTAAGCGTCCTGAAGATGTCGTGTGGTGTGCCATGAGAACAGACGGATGGAAAAAATAAATAATGCTATGTAGTAAAAACCGTGTCGTTGAGTCTAACTCACGTCTTTAAAGGATGTATAAATGCTTTATGATATTCTTTCTTGAGCAAGATTTAAGAAGTAAAAAACTTTCACCCTCCTGTTCGAATGGATTTCAAACAGAGTGAATATTCAATATGGAATTATAATTCAGGTCACTGTTTCTTTGGTCCATGGAGTCTTCTGTTTCTTCATTCATACCTTGCAAGTAAAAGTCATTTTTAACTACTGACACAGACCTCAGTGCTTAAGCAGAAAACCATATACATCAGGCAGGAAAACATAGCAAGAGGAACTCATTTTTAAAGTATCTTTTAAAAAAGCATTTGATCTTAAATTTCTAAATGTATCCTGTTCTTGGATGTTTTCTTTCCATATTTAATATCGGCAGTGGCGGCATTGGTTTTCCAACCAGTACAGACAGCTTATACTTTGAAGGTTACGCTGGTTCTTTACTGGACGGTGATAGGTAGTTAATTAGAACATTAGCTCCTGAGATTGGACGACACTTAGCAATGTGTTCTCGTTAGCAAGTGCAGGAAGCACGGAGGACTGCTGACTTTCTTCAGTGCTATTTTCTTCTTCTCAGATATGGATGAATGTCAAGACCCTAACAGTTGTATCGATGGCCAGTGTGTTAATACAGAAGGCTCTTATAACTGCTTCTGTACCCATCCAATGGTCCTGGACGCTTCAGAAAAAAGATGTGTGCGACCCACTGAATCAAATGGTATGTTTGGCTGTGAGATGGTGACTGATATCTAGATACATAAGGTTTTCCTTTTTGTTAAAATGTGAACTACTACATCGCTTCTCGGCCTTTTGGCTAAGATCAATTGTAAAATGTGAACTACTAAAAAATAGGGATGATCTTTCTTTGGGTATTTTGAAGTAATTAAAATAAATTACTGAGAAATGTAAAGATACTTATGATTAATAGGGAGGAGATTTAATGCTCTGAACAGATCATTGAGTGGACACGAGGAGGCAGAGTGGCTGAGCAGATGACAGGGTCTGAGTGTTCATCACACTTGACCTTCCAAGGCAGCTGAGGCCAATGTGAGTTCAAGGAAGGATAATTAGGTGTGTTGTTTGGGGTGCACGTGGATGAGGTAGACAGAACAGAAGTTAGAGTTCATCGAGGAGGTGGAGAGCCCTGGGATCCACTGATAAGAATCCTTGCTGATCTCTGGTGAGCTGACATAATCAATTGTCACACCAGGAGAGTGCGTTGAATGACATCAATTGAACAGTAGAAAGGTTAGAATTTGGGACTCTAGAATGAAGTGTCACTCATCCAGGGTTTGGGCGGATGAAATGAGGGAGAAAGTTTGGATCCAAAGCATGTAGCGTGGAAAGGAATGAGAAGGCCGACAGAGGAGTGCAGATAAAGAACAGGGAATAGAGGAGAAGTCCATCAAGGAAAGACAAGAGAGCGGGGCACAGGGGATATAATGCAGAGAAGCATGTCCAAGACAGTGTGAATTTCAGTAGGACATGGGAGATCTGATTCGTGGACAGACCAGGCTGGGTTCAGGCTGGGTTCTAAGTCGCTCTTAGAGAATGGACACCTCGAGACTCGCTGGCTGCCACCACAGCGTTGATCCAATAGGAGCGACAATGAAATCCTGCCTTCCCTTTCAGAACAAATAGAAGAAACTGACGTCTACCAAGATCTCTGCTGGGAGCATCTGAGCGATGAGTACGTGTGTAGCCGTCCTCTCGTGGGCAAGCAGACGACTTACACCGAGTGCTGTTGCTTGTATGGAGAAGCCTGGGGCATGCAATGCGCCCTCTGCCCCATGAAGGACTCGGGTGAGTTTGTCCTCTCACCTGCTTTGCAGCCTGGCATTTCTCTAATATACCCTTTCTCCTTGTATCTTATTTCATCCAGGGGCGTCTGGGAGGGGGAATAGGATTGTATAAACATCTGCCTCCTGCTTTGCCTTCAAGCCAGACCACATCATAAATTTTTGAAGCCATTATTTCATTTCCTCAAAGAATGATAAACGACTATAAGAAATATAACTTAGCCATCGGTGGCATTGGTTTTTAGAATTTATATTTCCTGGCACTTTGCTTTATTTCCCCTATAGTTCTCATTCCTAACCGTTTTGAAATAAAAAAAAAAATCAAAGAGTGTAGAATACCAGTTGTAGGTCAAAGTTCGAATTTCGATGTCAACCTCCATATGAAAATATCCAAAAATTTAGATTTTTTAGAGATTTGGGGATTAGAGATGCTCAGTTGGTAAAGTCGGAAAATAATCCTCAAATCTGAAAAACTCTCACACCTGAAACCCTTCTGGGCTCAGCATCTCTGATACAGGATGCTCAAGCTGTATAAGGAATGATTGGACAAGGTGAGCAGGAAGGAAATGGGGAGGTGTTTGTACAGGTCTTCCCTTCCAGATTGGAGGGACAGCCCCCAGGTTCACCATCTTCCAGGGCTGGAGAATGACCAGACACTGGCTCTGGGCTCCTAGCTACCTGTTTGGTGACAGCAGGTTGGGGACTCATGGCCTCTTCCTCACCACCATGACCGTGTCTCATTGTAAAGAAAGCATATATCATTTGCAAAATTGACTTGTTAAAGCTAGAAAAACAGCATGTGGGTGAAGGCAAAGGAGTTTATAATGAACATTTATTCTCTGAATGCTTAAGAGGGGAGACATTGCTTGAAGAAAGGAAGTGTATTAATTTTTAGTTAATTTTATTAGAATATTTCTTTCAAGCTATTTCATAAACTTATCTTTCCAGCATAGAAATAACTTAAAACCAATGTAGCATGGGAAAGAAAGCAATAGGAAATGCCCCAATAAGAAAATAAGTGAGAAGATAAAAGATCGTTAGCTAAAGTCACAGATGGCCACGGTAGTCCAGAATCGGGTAGAAGTTGGGTTCTGGCGCTGGACAGCTGGTCTGGAAATTGCCCACTGTGCCCACAGTGGCTGAGTTAGGGGAACAGATCTTCATCCCTGTCTTGTTGGGTTGTGGCAAAGAAAGATCAAGACGTGGTTTCCGAGTTGCTTGAGGAAGACCCCGAGGGAGGTGGGAGGGCGTCATGGGAATGCAGTGAGGTTTGAATTTCTCGTGATGCTTTAATTCCCTGTGGTGATTTGAATGTGAACATATGTCCCCTATAGACTCAAATGGGAAGATTAAAATTGTAGCTTGGATTTCTTGCCACCTGGCTGGAGGAGGTGTCCCTGGGGGTCGATGTGATTCTAGCCCAAAGGTGTAGAGAGAGCGCAGTTTGAGCTCTGGCGGTCCCTGTTCCCCTATCGGAGTCTCTGGTGCTGTCTGGTGGTGTTTTTTGGCTTGCTCCGTTTTCTCTCTGCTTGGATCAATGGAAGTTAGCCGTTTCTTCTGCTATTGATGAAACTTCCCTGGACCTGTAAGCTTGAGCTAAACCTATTCCTCCCCTCAACTGTGCCTGGCTTGCCTGGGCATCCTAGCCACATGGAGCTATCTGTAGTATTGCCTGAATCTTTCTTCTTCAGCTTGCACAGTGTTTTCATTGTTTTGGTTTTTTTCTTCAAAAATAATATTATGTCTTCTAAAGAATTTAATTAGAGCTAGGGAGATAGCTTAATTGGTAAAGTGCTTGCTTTACAAACACAAGGACCTGAGTTGGATCCCCATTACCATGTGAAAATGTGGGTGTGGAAGTGCCTGTAATCCCATCAGAGGAAGACAGAGACGGGAAGATCCCTGGCCAACCAGGCTAGTCTCTTTGGGGGAGTACCAGGCTAATGAGAAAGCTGTCTGGGGTTGGAGAGGTGGCTTAGTGGCTAAAGGCACTTGCTTGTAAAGCCCGATGGCCTGGGTTTGATTCCCTAGAACCCATGTAAAGCCAGATATATAAAGAGGCACATGTGTCTGGAGTTCATTTTCATTGACAAGAAGCCCTAGCATACCCATATTCTCTCTCTCTCTCTCTCTCTCTCTCTCTCTCTCTCTCTCTCTCTCTCCCTCTCCCTCTCCCTCTCCCTCTTCCCCCCTCTCTCATTTTCTCTCTCACACACACTCTTTCTCTTTGTCTCTTTCAAATAATATTTTGGGGAAAAAGAAATGTTGTCTCAAAAAAGGTAGATGGAATTCCTTAGAAACTATCCTGGAGGTTGTCCTCTGCCACCCCTCCCACCACCACCATACACACATATATTCACTTGCATTAAAAAAAAAATGAATTGGAAGTCAGGCGTGGTGACTCACACCTTTAATCCCAGCATTCGGGAGGCAGAGGTAGGAGAATCAATGTGAGTTCAATTCCAGCCTGAGTCTACATAGTGAATTTCAGGTCAGCCTGGGCTAGAGGGAGACCCTACCTCAAAAAAAAAAAAAAAAAGCCTGAATTGGGCTGGAGCGATTATTCAGTGGTTAAAGGTGCTTGCTTGATTGCTTGCAAAGTCTGATGTCCTGGGTTCAATGCCCACATTAAGCCAGATGCACAAGGTGGTGCATGTGTCTGGAGTTCATTTGCAGTGGCTGGAGGCCCTGGTGCGTCCTCTTCCCACTCTCTTCCTCTCTCTCACTCTCTCAAATAA
>PVHP010014695.1:14199-38774 GCA_004024765.1 Zapus hudsonius
ATAATGAGTTACATTATTTAGTGGGCAAACCATGCGTTGTTATCCCGAATTCCCCAATTCCCCCCTCCCCATCCCTGATCAGTTGTATATCCTCCTCTGTGGGCTGTCTGTATTAGTCCTTGTGGCAAGGGATCCTGTATATCTTAGTACTCATCCCGGTCTTCCTGGCCCAAGTGTGTTGTTACTGATGGGTGCCATGGGGCAGGTAGAGGGAGATATATCATCTTTGGTTATTAATTTTTTTAAAAATTATTTGAGGGACCTATAACCACAGTCATTCAAATAATTTTTAAAAAGAATTAATAACCAAAGATGATATATCTCCCTCTCCCTGCCCCATCACAATTGAATTCTACTTCCTAAGTGTTCACTCCTGATAGTTGAGCTTTGATCATCCTAGGCTTTTTCCTACATGACAATTATTATATATTTATAATAATCACTGGTGTATATACATAATGAAATATTTAAAACTAAACTCAATACAATGCAATCAGTCTAAGGTATACTTTCCATTTTAGACTTCAGCATCTCTGAAATTGGGTTCATTTCGTAATGGATGGCATCCAAGAATGGCCGCGAGCCCTTCTTCCTGTTGCACTTTAACCCTTCTAGAACTGACGCATGCTGCCTGCTGTGGAGAGTCAGTCCTGTAAACCCACCGTGGTTCATCGAGCCACATCTCATGCTGCCCTTTGCAGTTATTCCTTCCTCACCCTGAGCTCCCATGAGCCTCCAGGCCTATGCCTGCAGTAGGGCCCCAGGAAGGAAACTCCTGCAAATAATGCTAGGTTGAGAAGTGCTTCAACTTTAAACTTACTATATTCCAAAAATATTGGAAAAGTTGACAACCATAGGTGGGTCTAGCCATTCTACCACTGATATACTCTAGCTTTAAAATTCTCTTTGCCTCTGAGGGTTTTTCTGGTGCTGGGAATTGAACCTGGAGCTAGACACAATGTATACTGTACCCCAGTCCCTTTAGAATCCTGTGTATCAGATGGGTGGAGGGCATGTTGGATGTATTTTCATGCTTAAAGACCTAGTTACCAGTCCGCTTCATCCTTCCCCTTCTTCCTTGTGGACGTGGTGTGTGTGTGTGTCCTTGCTGTTCAAAGCCCTCACATCTGTGCCTTGGTGTACTTGGGGTCCCCGATACTCCTTTATGAAGGGGTTGCAAATATCTACATCTGACCCCGTCTGTGACCTGATCCTGTGATTTAAATATGTACTTCTCGAGACTAGCATGCCAAGGCCTTGATAATCATATTTTAGTGATTTTTTACAAAGATATTAAATGCATTTGCAAAGATATTAAATGCACCTAAGGACCAGACGATGAGCTAATAGCAAGAAACGCAGAAATCATTGTTCTCAGTATAAAAGTTTCTCTTCTGCACTTCAGTTTTACAAACATGAATAGGAAATCAGTGAGTTACCTAGGGATCGTCTCAAAATCCACTGGCGGTCTTCAGTTATAAGGGATGTGGGTATGGGACTCTCTATTCTATTAAGCCTCAAGAACCACCAAGTCCCTGCTGCTGGTCTCAGACCGCATGTGCTTGTGGAAGTCTGGGGTCTTGTAGCAGCATGTGCTAAAACCTCCTCTCATGCTTATGGTTATTAACTTTATTTTTTTACCTTTTTAGGCAACATACCTTTTATTAACACAAAAGTATCGTTTGCTGCAAGATATACAAGTTTGCCTGGTCTCTGTTGCAATTTTAATGTTCTAAGCTTAAAAGTTACTTCTGGGTTTAACGCACCCACAAAACCACAAAATTAAATCTTATTTCTAAAGGGCTGGGAGATGGCTCAGTGGTTAAGGTGCTTGCCTGAAAAGCCTGACAGCCTGGGTTCAGTTCCCCAGTAACCACATAAATCCAGATGCACAAGGTGGCCCATGCATCTGGAGTTCCTTTGCAATGGCTGGAGGCCCTAGTGTGCCTCTCTTTCTCCTTGCAAATAAAAATAAACGATAGTAATAAGAAATCTTATTTCTAGTTCTTGCCTTCTGACCTCCATCGTGGGGGTTAAAACTGGCTGGGGACTGAGGGAGGGAGGCCTGTGCAGACGCTAAGCACCACCACCAGGCTGTGCCTCCAGCCCAGATTCCACTCCTGCACTTCTCCCAGAACCTTCGAGAGCATGTGCCAGTGCGTCTTAAATTACTGAAAATACACAATTTACATTTAACTATGTCCGATATTCTGGAAGTCCATGAGGAGGAAGTTCCTTTTGTTTACGACTTCTTTGGAAGAATCCTTATCCTAAGATACAGTCCTAACCTAACTCCGAGGCTTCTTCTCCCATGCCAAGCTAGACATGCTCTCAAGTGTCTTCAAGGCTTTTGTCTGCTTAACATAAAAGCTGAATGCCTTCCTTATAAATTTGATCTCAAGGACCCACTGGCTCTAGCTTCAGTTTATTGGAACATGCAGTAATAGCAGATAATTCTGGTACTACACGAAACTGCTTCTCTCCACGTTGTTCATATTTTATAACATTCCAATTTGGTGGGGGAGACTGGAATAGTTCCGAAAAGTCTAGCACTTTCGATGTAGGGTAAACTCATGAAGAGGTTTTTAAACACATTCAAACAGGTGGACATGTGATCCCCGGAGACTATGACGGTGAGGATGGAAGCTGCAAAGAGCCGTTCCTCCAGCCAACATGAGCAGGACTTTGGGCCACCCGCCCAAACACACACACACACACACACACACACACACACACACACACACACACGCACACAACAGGAGCGCTTTGGTCATATCGTTTACCATTGCTGACCATGCGGCTATGGGGCAGAGGCTATTCCAAAAGTTTTACCTGGGAAGTTTCCAAAATTGCTTTTAAATGAAATTCTTAAATTATGGCAACAAAGAGCACAAGGTGTACACTTAAACGATGCTGCAGATTATCCAGAAACACATAAGAAATTTCAGCTGTTATTCTTTGAGTTATAAAAATCAATGTAATGATACCAGTGGCTATTGGGCAGAACTAATTTAAAAAAAAACACTAAAAACATAAAAAATACTTAGCCTGGTATTTAGCTGTAGAACGTTCATTTAGGCTTACATTTCAGCATTTGATACAACACGTACACACACAGAGATAGATAGATGATAGATAGATAGATAGATAGATAGATAGATAGATAGATAGATAGATAGATAGATATCACTGTTGCACTTTCAAAAGTCATATCCAAAGGAAAAAAATAAAACCACCAATGAATTGGCATATTTGTTTATTGCTCAGTTTGTGAAAATGCCCTTAATTTGTTGATGTAGCAAACAAATTTCAGCTCTGATTGCTTTCCAAAAGAACGCACGGGCATCTGCTCACATACTTTCCGTCTCTGAACCCTTAAAAAACACGGTTGCATCCCGGATGGCTTGATCGGTGGACCACATTGTCTCTTTGTTCGTACCAGCTCTAGACTAACCCCAGCCTGTCAGACCCGAACCTCCTGGCTTCCCCAGCAGGGCAGCCCTGCTTCGGGAACAATCCGTTACTGATGGAACAGTGCTGGAGGAATTTGAGGAATAAATCGCCGTGCCTGTCATCAGCTTTGAGCATTAAAGCGCAGTGTAAAGTAAAGTTCTGGCTGCAGAGCAGCCTTCACACTTGTGGTCCAAGAGGTCACGGGCAGTAATTCTTGCAAAAGCAGCAACTATGGCTCAGAAAGCTGGCAGGTGGGGGAAGTGGGAGGGGCTTGTGGAATGGCGCTCTCTGAAGTTAGATGGCATCTTGCGTGGGGGTGAAGGATTGGGGCACCTCACCCGAGGGAAACAGCATCATTGTGGAATTCTCCACGCTTCTGAGGTCGCCCGGGATCTCAGCTCAGTCCTCGGCTGGTGATGGAGGATAAGAGGCAGCAGATCTGAGTTACTTGTGGTGGCACCGCCCCTGCCATCCCTTCTCCCTCCTCCTCTCAGGTGCCCTCCTGTGCTCTCTGGAAATGTCGGAGCTGGTTTGGGAGGACTCTGGAATTGGATTTGGCATCGTGCTAGGTGCGCCTTTGAGGATGAAGCCAACCACTGAGTCACAGAGGGGAAGGGTCGTGGTTTGGCAGTGCCAAGAGGGTGCCATAGGATGGTAATCTGAGATCTTTGGAGATGGAGTCAATGAGAAGTTTCCTAGAGCCTGGTTTTTATGGGTCGGGGCCATAATGAAAACTAAGAATACTTGGCAATAGAGCTAGCTAGTACCAGGCGCTGTTGAAAATGCTTGCCCTCTCTCCGGGTATTGAATCTGGAGGCCACCCTAGGGGTACTGTGGCTGCCTGCCTCCTTCTAGAAGAGGAGGCCTGACCTGCTCATTTAACAGACTGTCCTGTCAGTCACATCCCAGCATTTTCTCTCTGGAATCTGTACTCAGACAGCTTCCATGTTGCCCACGTCTCTTTCTCCTCAATATTTGAAAGCATGGCTTAAATGAATAGTAGATCTTAAACCATGAAAGTAACCGAGTGAAGGATTAAAGCAGAGGCTTTGAAATTTTCAGTGAACGTAGCAAACCGAGTGAATGCGTGATCAAGCCTGTCTCCCCGGCACATTCGCAAGCAAGATAGGTAATATATCTCCAAGTCCCTAACAAATTAAAGCAAGTCAATAGTTCTATGTAGATAAGAGTATAAACTCATCTTTTGTGGAAAACATACCTGTGAATTATAAGCTATATAGAGGAGACCATTATCTCACAGAAATAAAAATCTTTTGGCGTATGATGAAAAAGATTGGATGCGAACCACTGGAATGTATAGTAGCTATGGACCCCTGAGTCCACAGCTCTATATTCTAAATAATTTGGCACTTTCTGCATGTGTGTGTGTGCTCGCTATGGAGGTCAGAGGACCCATCTTGGGTAATGTTGTTCTCCTCAAGTGCCAACCACATTTTTTAAAGCTACCAGCTTGTTTGTTTATTATTTTAAAACTATGGAACGCTTTATGAATTTGCATGTCATCCTTGCTCAGGGACTGTGCTAACCTTCGCTGTGTCGTTCCAATTTTAGTATCCCAACCACTTTTTTTTTGGTTTTTCGAGATAGGGTCTCACTCTCGCTCTAATCCAGGCTGACCTGGAATTCACTATGTAGTCTCAAGGTGGCCTTGAACTCACAGCGATCCTCCTACCTCTGCCTCCTGAGTGCTGGGATTAAAGGTGTGCGCCACCACGCCCAGCTCCCCAACCGCTTTTTGAGTCAGGGTCTCTCAGTGGCCTGGAGCTCCCCGAATGGCCAGTGAACCCCAGCAACCCTCCTGTCTCGACCTCCCCAGTGCCAGGATTACAAGCATGGGCCACTGTACCCGGCTTTTGTACATGGGTTCTGAGAAAGGAACTCGGGTCCTCATGCTTGGTATGCAATCACGTGACTCACTAATCTATGCCCCCAGTCTAAGAATTATGCTTCTTATAGTTAAGCTACTAAAACAGATACGTACCTTGAACCTAAACTTGATAGACTTTTAAACCATTCCGTTGGTTTTCCTTGCTAGGCTGCTGTGTTGGGAGAGTGCCATCTACTGGTAGTGTGGTGTACTACAACGATGTAGAACCACAAGACTGGCTTTGTAAAAAATGTTCCAGTGGAAATGGAGGCGATTTTTAAATAACGTATTTTTCTAATGTAACACTAATATTGACCAAAGTTTCGAGGCATTGTCCCTCTGTGTTGCAAGCGTGTTTGAAAATGTATGGGAACAGATGGCCTTGAATGGCGGGAAGACACACAATTATGGCATAATAAGTGAAAAAACTGAAATCGATTGTCAGTTGTGAATTGATGGTAAATTGTGGTGTCACTTGCATACTAAATTGAGAGGAAGAACACACATGTCGAGGTTGGTGACTGTTTACACATCTGTCCCCTTTTCCTACTCATTCTTTTTTACAATGTACATATTTGTCCTATATGAATAAATACTGCTTTTTGAGAGGCAAGCGGAAAGCTCAGCCACGGGAAGATGGTGTTGGGCGACGAGGGTCGTGAGCTCTGGTCTTGCATCGAGGCACAGCTCCCACTCTGCCTCTGCTCCCAGTTCTTGCACAGCCTGGGACAAAAGGCTCCATGCCTTGTTTTCCTTACGATGTAAGTTAAAAGAAAGGCAGTCTGAGCCTTAAACCAGGCTGACATATAGTTAGTTCACCACTGTTTCCCCATAAGTGGTGAACAAAAGCACAAAGTCCTGCTGGGAATATGCATGATAATCTTGAAGCAAGGTCAGCACTGCCTGACTTCCTTCTGGTGAGGCACTCTGCATGGGAAACAAAAAGCATTTGTATGAGTTGTTCTTTTTTTTTTAATTTTGTATTTATTTGAGAGAGACAGAGCGAGTATAGGCCCACCAGGACCTCTTGCCCCTGCAAACAAACACCAGACACGTGCACCACTTTGTGCATCTGGCTCTAAGTGGATACTGGGGAATCAAGCCCGGGTCATCAGGCTTCGCAAGCAAGTGCCTTTAACCACTGATCTATTTCCTCAGTCCCTAGTTATTCATATTGTTAATGTTAAGAAGAATGAAGTCTATTCCACAAGTTATGTATGTCTTATGATTTATTAAGAACAGATAAATTATCTGAGATGAAACCTAAAATTATAATTTACCTGATTTCAGTTTTTAAATATGTACACATTCCTTCTCCCATTTTACTATCAGAACCCTACTATGTTGTGGACAGGCAAAGAAGCTTGGGACAAATGTCCATCTTTGGCGGCAGTGTGAAAATGAACTTCGGAATTAGAGTGTTTTATTCTTCAGTATAAACATGAGGCTGGACAGATGCACGAGGCAGAACACACCTCTGGAGTTTTCAGAAGCTCGCTCCTTCTTGTCTCTGTCTCAGGATAAAAGTGAGGGCTGGAGGTGGCTCCGTGGATAAAGCAAAGCTCTGGCTCATGCGTGAGCACCTGAGTGCCCAGAGCCCACCTAGAGGTGGATGGGCCCCGTAGAGATGCCAATGAGCCCATGGTGGAAGCTGACAGGGGAATACCTGGAAGCCAAAGCCAGTTAACCTGATGAACACAGCACAGTGAAAAAGGAGAGACTTTCTCGAAGGAGGGGGAAGGGAAGGACCTCCATCCAGAAGTTGTCCTCTGACCTCCACTCGTGTGCGTGGAATGTACACACCTCACACACACACACACACACACACACACACACACACACATACATATTAGTGATATATTTGCTGACCAAAATTTTACTATATATTAACTATATAGCACACGTTTTCATATAATTTGAAACCTAAAAGAATTTGGACTCTGACCTAAAACAGTTGAGCAGATTTTCCCGCACGTCTCTTCCACACCCATGCGTGGCTCTTACACGTTCCCAGCCATCTCAGTGCAAGATGTTTCATAAGACCCTTGGAGGTGTGAGGAGGGGAGGTGGGGATTTGACTCACAGAGCACAGTTGAAAAAAATCTCATAACTGGGCAAATGTTGCAAAAGGCCTTTCAGCAGTCACGGTTTAAAGGCTTTTCCAAGAAATATGTTTCCAAAGAATGTTAATAACTTTGGAAGATCCTACGTGTAAACGCAGCGGATGGGCACCGTCCTTGGTGAAGGTGATCCAAGGTCTTGTTCTGCCTCTGGCCGGGGCCTGTCCATTGCAGTGGACCAGTTCCTTCACCTGCCCGCGTTCAAGCCCGAGACCTCTCCCTGTGGTCTTCATCTGAAAGCTTGTAACCGAGGATGAGCGACTGTGACTCAGTTACAATGAAAACTAGGCAGTTATCACAGCCCTCCTGAACAGAATGGCCACCATGCCCATAGAGCATAGAATAAATAAACTGAAATTAGATGCTGTTTGGAATGGCTGGCATGCATTTATATTGAGAATATTTCCCTCACTTAGAACACGTCCCCTCACCCCTCCCAAAGAATGGAAATAGTTTTCTTCTAGAAAGAGATCATGCGTTCTGTACCCACACCTCTGGTGCAATGACTGCAGTATCGGCGCCTGCCTGGGGGGGCGCTGTGGTGCTGAATGAAATGCAATGCTTCCCAGGATGTTGGCATTTCTGAAACACAATTTATCAAATCCTATTCCCGGAAATCCGCTGAGCTCATGCTGATTCTACACGGCTACCTTGTTAGGCCCTTTGAAGGAAGGCAAGAATCTAAAATGATGCCAGGGCGTTTGGGAGCTGGGCCAGGAGCCCACACACCTGCAGAGCGCCTTGTGAGGGTTTGATCCAGGGGTCCCCACAAACAAAGTGTTGTGAATGCTCCATCCCCAGCTGATGGCAGTTTTGGAATTGGAACCTTTTTGGAGGTGTGTTGTTGGGGTGGGTTTATAGGGGTTCTAGCCAGCTTCCCTTTGCCAGTGTTTGGCACACTCTCCTGTTGCTGTTGTACACCAGATGTTGGCCAGGAGGTGATATCCAGCCTCTGCTCATGCCATCATTTTCCCTGCCATCATGGAGTTCCTCCTTGAGTCTGTAAGCCAAAATAATGCCTTTCCTCCACAAGCTGTTTTTGGTCGGGTTCTTTGTCACAGCAACGAAAAAGCTGTTTGCAAGGCTTGACCACCAACCAGTGTAACCTGTGCTGTGTGACGGTGGTTATGTGCGGGGAATGGACCACGGAGTGTGGTTTTGAATAAACATCTGGTATATTCAGCTTATAAATGTTAAAACATAGGCTTTAAGAGATTAAGTTGAATATATACATTTTGTCACCCTAGATCCACTAGCTTTCTATGAAATACATTGATTTATACTTTTTGCTTGTTTATGACTCAAGGAAGACATTAAAATTCTTTATATACTTTCTAACAAGATGATGGCTCAGCAGTTAAGAACCCTGAGGCTGACCTGGAACTCACCATGTCGTTTCAGGGTGGCCTCCAACTCACAGCGATCCTTCTATCTCTGCCTCCCCAAGTGCTGGGATGGAAGGCATGGGCCACCACACCCAGTAAGATCCTAATTTTATAAACAATTATATGTCATATTGAAATCACGGGGCTTGTCTATTGGATTGTCTGTTGTGTGATTCTCTTAATTAAGGATAATAGACAGCTACAATAAGAAGGGGTTTCGGAAACGCCTCAGTCTAAAACTAAAGTGTTAATATTCTAAGCTTAACTTGTTTCTGGGGCAGAATTACACCGTGGGACAGCTCTGGTTACTAGCTAGAGAAACGTAAGACTTATTCTTGGAGCATTAAAGCCAGGGTAGGAGGTGAGCATGTTCTCGGGCTGCATCTCTCGGGCACACAGGGGACAGTGTATTCTTTCTGCCTCCATGTTAAAAGACCACGTGGTTCTCATGTATACTTATTTCCATAACTCATCGGTTCCACGGAAGTGACTCAGAGTAATAACAAGACAGAACAAATAAAACCCATTTCCCAGCTACTTAGGCCTCCCTCCGCAATCCCATCTCCTCTCCCGAAGGGAGGTGCCTGTGCTTCTGGACCCCACTATGCTGAGGCTCCCAGCTGGGCGTGGCTTTGTGGACCTGCAGGGCCTCTGTCCTTAAACTGGGAAAGAGATACTGGACCTGTGAGGGAACAGTAATAAGTGGCAGTGAGACCAGGCGTGGGGTGAGGGTGAGAGGTAAGAGGGAAAATACTGGAAAAGTTGCTAAAAAGGGGGATTTTCTAAAAGTGTACAATGGCAGGTGTTTTAGAAGAAGAAGTGTGGGCCACAAAGTCACCTGGCTGAGACGATATTGCAGTCACTGAAGACCAGGTGAGGAGGAAAATGAACATTGTTTGCCTCTGAGGAAGGGCAGCCTAGCACCAAGCCCTGAGAGAGGAGTAGGTACTCCATTTCCTCTGGAACTCTGGAAGCATGTCTGGCGAGGTGTGTTCCCAACCTTGCTCCCTGGGGTACAGGAGTGTCCAGAACACCAGCTAGGGAGGTCCCGTGAATGCTTCTGGGTGCACCTGGCAGCTTGGATTCTGCATTTAAAGTTGGGGGCAGCCACAACCATACAGCAGTTTAGTGTGAGGGAGTTTGAGGAGCCGTGGCCACTGTTGACATGAGCACTTGTGAAACTTTAACATTGGTGTAGCCTGGATTAGGCAGGGTGCATTTTAGTCACACTTTGCTCAGAGCAAAGAATAGCAGCATGAACATCCAGAGCGAGAAGCCCTGCCTCGGAGGAGGTGACCCGAAAGGTGTCCTCTGCCCTGCACGTGAACGCCGTGGAACACGGGCCACACACTCACGCGCATCCACAGAAGTAAATAATTAACAAATATCAAAAACTGCCCCTCTTAGCAACTCTCAGCGTTGGACTCAGGACTATGATGAGTCTCAGTTTTCTAGAAGGACCCTTCCAGCATCATACTAAGGGATTGCGTTTCAGTGGGGTTTGCTGTCACATTTGATTTGTTTCATTGTTTGGCATGTGTGTGTGTGGTGTGATGTGTATGCACAGACGTGCCGTGTGTGTGTGTGTGTGTGTGTGTGTGTGTGTGTGCACGTGGAGGCCAGAGAAGAGGGTTGGGCACACTCCTCTTCATTCTTCGGCCTCTCTCTCTGAGATGGAGCCTCTCACTCAGCCCAAAGCTGCTGCTTTCACCATTCTTCTCAGCCTGGGAGCCCCAGAAATTCTCTGGCCTCTGCTTCCCACAAGACTGGAGTTCCAGGCATGCGTGGCGTCCACACCCAGCTGTTTATGGGGGTGCTGTAGAACTGAACTCACGTGATCTGGGGTTCTCGCAGGCCCTCTCGCCTGCACAGCAAGTGCTCTTAACCGTGCGCCATCTTTCCATCCCCTGCCACATACTGGAGATACAATTTGCTGGCTTTTCCTCCTCAATTGCTAGGGCTCGCAGAAGCATGCCGTGTGTGGAAGAAACTGCGATGAGTGTCACCAGGAGAGAGCGCGCAGTGCTCATTGCGTAGCACTGCTGGAATTCAGACAAGGGTGCGTGTATGTTGACCTCTTCCTCATCGCTCTTTGGTGAGGCAGCTGTGCTTAGGACAAAGCTGCTGGCTTTGAAAGCTCCGGCGAGAGCAGGCAAGCCTGGCCGATGATGGGTGGGGGGATATTGATTTACTTTCCTTCCTACAACAGACAGGTACGTCCCTTTAGGACTGGGTTTCAAGGCCTCTGGAAAGCGGTTAGGAAGCAGCCGGGTTGGAAGTGTGGCTCAGTGGTAGGACCCTTGGCTGACATGCCTGAGATCTTATTTCATGTTACCAGTTAAAACTAGAAAGACTAGACCAATTCCAGACAATATACAAAAAAAAAAAGGGAAAACCCACATTATCCCTTCTATTTTGATACTCTTGCCTTTATTTTTAATTGAGGTAACATTCAAACAACATAAAATTAAGCATCCTAAAGTGAACACGCCTGTGGCATTGAGTACATGGGTGCAGCCCCGCCCCACCCCTTGATTCTGTGTTTAAGAAATTCCTACTTGGAGGATGAAGAAAAGGAAAACATACTCTGTGGATAAGACTTGCCTTTCCTAATGGTTGACTTCTTTTTTAAAATATTTTATTTATTCATTTTCAAGGAGAGAGAGAGCGTGCACACCAGGGCCACCACCTTGTGGGTCTGGCTTATGTGGGTCCTGGGGAATTGAACCCAGGGCCTTAGGCACTGGAGGCAAGTGCCCTAACCGCTGAGCCATCTCTCCAGCCCGATGGTTGACTTCTTAGATCGTCACTTCCCAGAGCAGGAAAGGGACAATGAAGTGACTCACATGTACTTGTAGTTGAAAAAAAAAAATCCAAAGTCAACCAGTTTAGAAAATGAATGCATCCAGCCTTCCTCTCGGCTTGAACTCCTGTCAATTAGAGGTACTGCGTTCCTATGTCCTTTGAGATCTCCCGAAAGTAACACTTAATGATGGATTTCCTAAGTCCCAGGTACTTAGGGGAAACTTTTCATGAAGTCCTTAATGAGAAACTCATGTATCAGTCGTCTTCTGAGGTTTTCCTGTGTGGCATATTCAGGGCTGTTACAAGAATATAAAATTTTGAATCCAAGTTTGCGAACACAAAGGGGACCTCCCATTGTCTGGCAAGCGAAGCAACCATTTGATGGGAAACACTGGACGTGAGGCCAGTGAAGGGGAGATGTTAGGTGAAGGATGGGGTGGGGGGACCTGATTGGTGGATAGCCCCCCTCCCTGAGTTTCCCGAGAGCATTACCTTTAAAGAAGTCCCACACGACATAAACCCTCCAAAACTTCAGACTTCATTACTCCCCTGTCCTCGACAAGTACAATTTAATTGAACATTAAGCAATTTGATCTCTGCCACCTAATAAATCGAGCAAATTCAATAAACATAAATCCTCCTAATGAGTGAGCTGACCCATCAGCGCTCATGGTGAGGACTCTCCCTGGAGTTGGTCACAAATGCTTCTGGCTGGTGCCGCACGCCTGGGGTTCCTGGGGTGCTGTGGGCTGGAAGGAGCGCGGTTCAGAGCCCTCCCCTGACCTTGGGCGAGTGTGCCATAAACCTTCCTGCTAGCTTTCCTAGGAGAAACAAAAAGCTAATTCTCTCTTGGGTGGTTCTGAGATTTAACTGAAATGGTATGGGGCACCGGGCTCACCCGAAGTTAACAGCACATGCCTACCATTTGCCTTCTCTTAACTGTTCTGGCCAGGGGTCGTCGGATTACATGCTCCTTTCATGTTTCTGTCATGCCTCCTGGTCTGCTTTCTTGTTGCAGCGTGTGCACACATGTGTGTGCTCTTGAATTCACTATGAAACAGCCTTGAACTCTGGAGCCTTCTGCCTCTTCAATTGGTGCTTACTTATGAGTGAAATTTCCCCGTTTCTCCTACCGTTCCTCTCTCCCCGTCCTGTTCATACTGTTCTTAGCCTGTTGGTTGGATGGATGAAACAGGGATCATCTTCCCTGTAGCTAAGGCAGAGTCTGGCGTCATCTGGTCCTGTAGATGGAGGAACTGAATCTCAGGGACGCGGGTCCCAGCTGAGGAGGAGATTGATGCCGTGTGTGTGTGTGTGTGTGTGTGTGTGTGTGTGTGTGTGATCTTCTGTTACACTTCTGCACATTGGAATTTCAGGAAACCAAGGTGACTGCCTATTCTGCTAAGACGGGGAGGGGGGCAGTTTATTTTGTGAAAAAGGCAGATTCTTAATACCAACCAAGGCATCTCTGTCTCCTTTCTTCACCACTAGTGGAGGGAATCGTCTGTAAAATGGCCAACTTTTTAATTTTTTTTATTTGCAGGGAGGGAGGAAGAGAATGGGCACATCAGAGCCTCTTGCTGCTGCAAGCAAACTCCAGATGCATGAACCACTTTGTGCATCTGACTTTACATGGGTGCCGGGGAATCAAACCCAGGCCATCAGCCTTTGTATGCAAGCGCCTTTAACCGCTGAGCCGTCTCTGAGACCAGCCCTTAAATGGCCAACTTTAAAAAGAAAATATTGTAACATTGCTAAATTCAGTGAGGGAAAGAATCTCATGCAAAGGGGTAAATACTTGTGTCTTTCCATGTCTTTGCTCCAATTCCTAGTTGCGTGTGAGTTTCCCAAACATCACCACTTCATATATTATTTTTAATCCGTGTTTAAAACTGTAGGAAAAACACCTGGTAGACACGCTGGAGTAAAAGAAGGTTGGTTTTCCTCCCTTCCAGCCGCAGTTCACATGGTATAGTGCAGAACGTTGAGCCCCAACCTGGGAAAGGCAGAATTCAGCCTCTGCTTCATTTTGAACAGCAGCTGCATGTAATCTGCTTCATCGAAACTTTCACCACCCTGTATCCTCACATATGCCAGAGTGGCACTGTGACGTGTGACTGTCCAGACCAGCCCTGCAGATGTGTCTGTCATCAAGAATGGAGATTTCCTGCTAGGATACAGCAGTGAGCCTCTCATTGCTGCTGACAGCAGGGGTCCCAGACCCACTGGCTCCTGGGGGTAATTTAAAATTGTTTTTCAATTTAAAGTGGCAATCAAAGCAGCTCCATCTGTCATACACATCTGCCATGCCCGGAAAGTTGGTGAATGGCTTGGATCTTATTTAGACTAGTTAGCAGGCCACCCCATGTGTCCCTTTCAAAGCTTTGATCTAGAGGTGAGCATTTGTGCTGGAAGAAGGGAGGGTGCTAGGAGTTGGGGGGATGTTGAGGTGTGACCATTTCCATTTCCTGTTCATTTCACATTTGTGCTTGGCTAGATCCCAGTTGGACACATTTTATGGGGGTGGGGAATCTCAGAGGACAAACCTATACTTCTGCATCTAGCCCAGGCGACTAGGAGATTGTTGATGGCCACACAGAGAAAGTGTCTGGGGATGAGAGAGACTTGAGGAACAGGAGTATGTTGTGCGTGCATTCCTCATTCGCAGGGGTTCTTCTGGGAAGCTGTGGAAATCGTTCAGGGACCTGCTCTTCTTGGTGCTGTGCCTGCAACTCACCCAAATTCACTGATGTCCCTGGAGCTGGCATACGCCATCCTTAGGCGTAACCAAGGTCTAGCATCTCCAGGTTAGAATGGTTTTTCTTCTGGCCTGGGGTGTTTAGAGGCTAAAACATGCTAGAAATTCCGTCTCTGCCCCCTAGATCCTGGAAATGACATCTTTCCCAGTGGCCATTAGAATGTTCTGTGCCATCCCTTTTTCTCCACTGAAAGATACGCACCTGTCCATTCACCTCTGAACATATTCTCCATTCAAGACGTATATTCAGGGTATGCCGAGAATTGTTGGATGGCTTCTTGATCCTGTAATTTGAGTTCTGCTGGTCAAATGTTAGAACGTGCTATGGTTCATATCAGTCTGACCATGGAAGTAGATTTGCCAAGAAGGCAAGGTTCATGAATACCCCCTCTGTTTACTTAGGTTTTTCTCCATCTATTTATTTTTTAAGATTAATTGCAAGTAGAGAATGGGCACCCCAGGACCTCTTGCCACTACAAAAGAACTCCAGGTATATATTTTGTGCATCTGGCTTTATGTGGGTACTGGGGAATTGAACCTAAGCCATCAGGCTTTGCCAGCAAGCACCTTTAACCAGAGCCATCTCTCCATCCTAGAAATGTTTCAATAACTGTCTAAAACGTACTAAAATCTGGCACACAATACATTAGGGAAGCTGAAGCTACAAGGGAAAGTTCTAGAATCCTGAGTGACAGAACATAGTGGGAGAAGGGAAGAGAAAGAAAGATGAGGCAAGTCTCAGAGTTGCCAACTCCTGTTTCTCTCTGCTGCCCCCTTGCCAGCCTGGGTCACGTTGGGATCTTCTTTGGGAGTCACTTAAGAGTTTCTGGTCACAATTGAGCTTGCTTTGACCATACCTATGGGTAGGCTCTTGAGATATAACCCACAATATCTGCTCCTGTAACATCTTGCATGTCTACATAGTTGTAGTTCAAGTGCAGCCTCTCCAGGAAGTCATTTCTGAACGTGGCCTGCCCTTCCTCTTCCTTCCAGCTTAGATCCCTTCCTTGGTTGTTGATAGAAGCTTCAAGACTGAGCCACCCTATTGCTTTGGTGGAGAAGAATATAGGACTGAAGTCAGAGAGCACTGGCCAGGCTCTTCTGTGTCATTTGTTATCCCTGGGACCTCACGTTTTACCAAGGCTTCCCTAACAAATGACAGATGTCCAAGAGATCTCTGAGTTGAGTTCAACAAAGTACATGAATTGATTCATTTTATTCCTTTGAGGGGGGATGTATATACATGTGCTTTGAGTGTACATGCATGAGCTTGTGTGTGGAGACACTGCCCACCTTTGTTGGCAAAGGGTCTCTCGCAGCCCAGGAACTTGCCAAATAGTTGAGACCAGCTGGCCAGCAAGTCCCAGAGATCCGCCTGTGTCTGCTCCCCAGCACTGTGCCACCCTTCCTGGCCTATTTCATGTGAATTCTGGAGATCAAGCTCAGGGTCCCTGCTTGCAGACCTCCCCAGTGCTGGGAATACAAGCATGTGCCACCACACCTGGCCTGTTTATATGGGTTCTGGGCTTAAATTCAGGTCCTTCTGCTTTGTAGGCAAGCGCCTCAATGTCTGAGCCATCTCTCCAGGCCTGACTCATTCTTTCATTTGTGTGTGTGAATAGGGTACCCATGGGCCATAGTGAACTTCGATTGGTCAGAGGACAACCCTGAGTGCTGGTCCTAACCTTGCAACATGTTTTGAGGCATGGTCTCTCGTTTGTAGCTGTGTTCACCAGGATGGCTGGCCCATGAGTTGTGAGGTTCTCCCTTCTCTCTCTAGGCATGCTGGAATTGCAATGCTCACACTATGCACCCTGCTTTCTGGAGAGTCCGAACCCAGGTCATCAGGCTTGCACAGCAAGTGTTTTACCCACTGAACCATCTTCCCAGCCCTCTGATTTCATTTTTAATATCCAGTCTCAATCATATTGGGCTGGGATATAAAACACTGAACCAATCTCTCTCTCAGATTTACAACAAATGTATATAAGAAGTCGGGAGAGATGGTAACCTCGGCTCTTAAAACTTATAAACATTTGAACAATCATGCTCTCAAAGGGAAATCCTTAATGCTTCTTTCCTAAACATTAAGCCAACCGACAACCATTTGTATTCTTTTTTAGAGTTAAGAATTCTTTTCCAGGTTCTGCTATTTCCTTAATGAAATTTATATTTCTCAAAGAATGGTTGGTTTCATGTGGAACGTCTGGATGTTCTCCCAGGAATGCTTGCACGCAAGGAGGCTTCTAAGATGGGGTCAGTGGAAACCTACCAACTGGTTCAAGGTCATCTGTGGCTTTGCCCTTTGTACCACCCTTAGCGTGTGTGTACGCACATGTGTGTACACATGCATGCATACACCTTTGATGTCACCTTCAGTACAGGGATGTAAGAAAGCTTTCACAGTTGACATCTTCTGATGCCTTGTATACGAGAGGAAGGTCCCAGTAAGTGTGGCTTTGCCTCGTGTGACTGCCCTGGGGTTGTCCACCCAGCCCTGGACCCTCCTACCTTCCTGGTGAGTTTCCATACAGCTGTTCATCCAAGAGGCCTGGTGCATTCTGGGATGGCTCCTTGCTGTTCTGGACTGTGTTCATCTGTTTTTGCCTTTGGTTGAGACCTTAATCAGGCTTCGCAGCATTCAGTGCGCAGGGCTCTCACACCCTGCATGTCCTCTCCCTCCTAGATGACTACGCCCAGCTGTGTAACATCCCCGTGACTGGACCCCGGCGGCCATACGGACGCGATGCCCTGGTGGACTTCAGTGAACAGTACGCTCCAGAGGCGGATCCCTACTTCATTCAGGACCGTAAGCAACGTCATTCAATCTCTTGGGAGTTGAACTGTGGATATAGGTTACATCTTGTGCCCAAAATGTCATCCTTGGGAGCTCGTCCAGAACATGGCTCTGTTGGGTCTCAGTCCAGACGGGCATCAAGAAGGGAGTTTTCACGATGCCCCTGGGTACCCTCCCCAGGCTTAGAAGCATCCAGCTCCAAGGCTGGTGTTGTAGGGGGAGGGGCACGGCTGTGTCCCCTATCCTTTAGTAGTGAAAATGGTCTTATTGTTGTAATTGCCATAATACAATCGTTTCTTTTTACATTAAGTCTTGGCCAGGTTCCAGGGTTTCCTTGAGAGCCTGGCTGTATTGTAGCCTTTCTTCTTACAAGGAAATGACAAACATTCCCTGGACCAAGTTGATCTTTACAAGTGTTTCTGTAGAGTGGGAGGTTGAAAAAATCTTTTCTTTGTCAGGAATGAATGTCTTGAATACACTTGTGAAGGGATTTATTAAGTAAGAAGTGATGTGTGCCAGTTTTCACAGACGAGGCAGGACTGTGCACATGAAAATAATCCCCCCCAAGAAAGGAAGTGTCCTGCAGTGTGTGGACAGAGAGCCCTGTGTAAGGAAGCCACACACACATATGGACAAGCTCGGTGTCTCTGTGGGGGACATCAGAGCTTTCAAAGAGAGAAGAGCAAGGTCTGCAAACTGAATAGTTCAGAATGCGAGGTGGACCGGGGCACGTTCTCAGGCAGGGAGTCCCTGTGCACCCCGGACGTTGGAGATGCTGCTGACCTGTAGATTACTATCAGAGCCTTTTCTTCCTTTGGGCCCTGTCACCTGTGCCCAGAGGTAACCACTCCCCAAGCTTTTTCCTGAAGGTGTAGGAGAGAGAGAATCCTTGGTTTGGATCTAAGAACCTGGTTCGTATAAGTGTTAATGAACAAGTTTTATTAAATTTCCATGTTCGTGGGGATTTCACAAGAGGGAAGTTCAAAGTAAAGACTAGACATGATGCTTTTGTACATTTTAGACAGTGGACGGTAACGTTTGAAGGAATGAGAAACACCCACAGGTATCTAAAGGGTGGTTCTGAGTGTTTAGAAGGGGTATGTCTGGAGCTACAAGTATCTATGACCCAGGCTATTCTTCCCCACCTCAAGAATCTTTGTGAGTAGGAAAAGGCAGGCCAGCCGAGCAGGTGGTGCACTTCTTTAATCCCGGCACTTGGGAGGCCAATGTAGGAGGATTGCTGTGAGTTTGAGGCCCTACCTAGGGGGAATAACAACAACAAAAAAAAGACCAAACATTGATTTCAGCTTGAAATAATCAATATACCAATTTGACATATTTTGACACCCTGAACTCTTTCTGAGGAGATTGTATTTTGACCACCCTCTGAGTTGAAAATACTTGAAAACATTCTATCATTGTTGGACTGATTAGCACACACCTATGTGACCCCTCCCGCCATGAGCAGGCTGGAATGCACTCATGGTTACATACAATCACTGAAAGATCATTGCTCAGCGATTGTCTTTAAAAGGGAGGAGATATCAATTAAGTCTGTAGGTGACTGACACATCCCGTGATTTGAATGTATGTGTAGCCGGCAGAGTTCAGGAGTTTGCATGTTGGAGTGCCCTGGTTTATTTATGTCCTTCTTAAAATACCAACATTGCTCTCAAGCTCTCTTGTGATTACGACAAATGGTGTCATGTGAGGTCTCTGCTCAGCAACAAAGGAAGCAGGCAGGCAGTTCTTAGACCTCACAGTACCATCTGTCCCCTCCAACCCGCCTGTTTTCTGAGGCGTCTGAGGCCTCCATTTCTAGAGCTCTGGAATTCATTAATGCAGATGTCCACATGCTACCCAATAATAATTTTAGGCCTTAGAGGCCCATATGGACTCTGTCGTGGCTACTCAACTCCCCCTACTTTGCGCTACTTTGGGAAATCTCCTTGATTTGAATGGGAGTCTCAGTTTTTAATTTCATATTTTAATTTGTGTAATTAAAAACTAGTTCTATGATACATAGAATCTCAAACTACTTTCCCAGATTATGACTAGTAGCTCAATTTTTCAAATTGGCTTTATGTATTCACTATCAGATTCTTGATGGCCTAAGTTCTTTCTTTTCCTTTTAAAATTTTGACAAGGAGCCACCGTGGATGTATTAATGTTTAAAAGCACTTGCCATCATCTCCTTACGTGTGAGCTAAGCAGTGATATTTCACTGCCCCCTACAGTTCCAAAAAGTTTTAAAGTTTCAAAGGCAAGATAATACAGAAAGTTCTGGCTGGATTTTAATTTTTAAGGTATATTGTGGAGAGGGTCATTATGGCTTTATAGTTGACAACTTTTTGCTCTAGAAGCACAGCCAGACATGTTCCTGCCTGTCACATTGTTCTTAAGACATTTGAAGCCATTCGATGGCATCTAGGGTTTTAAGATAGTTTCTTGGTTTTCTAAAAAGTCTGATGTTCTCTCAGTTATCAGGATGTTTGAGGTCCCTTTATCCTTAGAAGGCCAGCCTGGCTTTTTCCCCTTGTAAATTCCAGTTGAGAAAGCATGACCTAGCCAGGAATTCCTCTGTTTCCTCCCCAAAAGGTTTGCTGACCTTTGGCTGAGGGACTCAGTGGTCAAGGTCCTTACCTACAAAGCCAGGTATGCATGCGTCTGGAGTTCATTTGCAGTGGCAAGAGGCCCTGAGGCTCCCCTTCTCTCTCTCCTCACAAATACATAAATAAACCATACCCCTAGCTAATGGTGGAGTGTGGACATGGCTAACTTGGCTCCTTCCTTTCCAGGGTATTTAAATAGTTTTGAGGAGCTGCAGGCCGAGGAGTGCGGCATCCTCAGCGGGTGTGAGAACGGCCGCTGTGTGAGGGTCCAGGAAGGTTACACGTGTGACTGCTTTGACGGATATCATTTGGATATGGCCAAGATGACCTGTGTTGGTAAGAATGATGGTGTCTTGGGAGAGATGCTTTTCCTGGGATCCCCTATGGTCAAATAGCTGAGTTCATTTAGAATAGATTTGTGGAGTTGCAGTTTGGGAAGAGGAAAAAAGTTCTAGGGATATTCAATTGCGCTTAATGCCACATGACTATATAAAAGTGTCACCATCGTCAATTTTGTGCTCTCTGGTTTAGCCACTTTTAAGAATCCATAAAACAGGCTGGAGATATGGCTCAGTAGTTAAGGCTCATGCCTAAGACCTGGGTTCAATTCCCCAGCACCCCCTTAAGCCAGATGCACAAAGTGGCACATGCATCTGGAGCTTCTTGGCAGTGACTAGAGGCCCTGTTGTCCCCATTTTCTGTCTCTGCTTGCAAATAAATAAAAATACGTTTTTTAAAAAATCCATATAACATTGGCCCACACTGTGGTAAATATGAACGTAAGGCCATAATGTCCCAAGTAATTACTTTGGTTTTTTTTTTTAATTTAGATTTCCACTGTGTAGCAAACAATTATTTCCTGCAACATAAGCATGTAGGAGTGTAGACATCTGGGAAATACACAGCTTCCATAGCAATTATTTAAAATACCTTTTTCCAGCTTCCCTTGAGATTCCCTTCTGGCTCTTGATGATTTTCTCCCTCTGTAGCGGTTCTTTTGCCTGGTTTGGTTTTAATCTGTGATGGGATTAGAAGAGAAATCTCTTAGGAATGTAACCTGGGGCTAAGGCACTTGCTTGCAAAGCTAAATTGTTGGGTTTGATTTCCCGGGATCCATGCAAAACCAGATGCCCAAAGTGACACAAGGCCCTGGTGTGCCCAATCTCTAGTAAATAAGCATGTAACTGAAGCCCCTTGAGCGGCTGTTCTAGAAGGAACTCAGAAATATTATGGCACACAGTAGTGCCTGTCTGTAATTTCAGTGGGAGGCGGAGCGAGCAGACACTCAAGGGCCAGCTAGCCTGATGTAGGCAGCAGTGAAGAGACCTTCTCGAACATGGTGGAAGTCAAGCTCATGCTGTATTAAGTAACATGGAAATTCTGGACTCTCCCTAAGAGCCAAGAGGTTTAATCTTACAAATTGAACCAGACAGTGGGAAGTGTCTCCAGCTTATGGGGACAGGGAATGGTAGGTAGCTCCCAAGTTGGGTGCCTCGGGTGATGTAGGGCTGTTTCTTCAAGACTGACCGGTGTGACTTGGTTTACTGCAGATGTAAACGAATGTGATGAGTTGAATAATCGGATGTCCCTCTGCAAGAATGCCAAGTGCATTAACACTGAAGGCTCCTACAAATGTCTGTGTCTGCCAGGCTACATACCTTCTGACAAGCCCAACTACTGCACGCCCTTGAACTCCGCTCTGAATTTAGAAAAAGACAGTGACCTAGAGTGAAGGAGAAGCTACGTATCCTAAGCCCATATACTCTGCACTGTGGAAAGGGAGAAATGTATTATACTTGAGACTCTGCACCTAACCAGACCGTTGGAAAAGCACGGAGTTGCATTAGCCTCCAGAGACTGAGAGGATTCAGCCTGTGCCTGATGGGTAGGACAGACCAAACGGACATTTCTAGGGGAAAAAAAAATCAGTATATATAGTCTGTTCATATGTAAAATTCAGTGGAAAAAGAGGCAAGAACAGTGCTGTTATTTTAAACAGAAGGTTGTATTATGTTGTGTGTGTGGTTTTTTTTTTACTATCGCTTAAATTTGACATTTAAATAGTGGTGGAAATGTTTTATATAATTTTCAGTTTTTTGTTTCTTGGCTACTGTTGGTCTTTGATAAGATATTGCTAAGCTGTACTGTAAGTATCACGACACAGGGTTTTTGCTACTCTGTTGGTCTGGAGCAGTTTTAAGGCTGGCATTGTTTGTCAAAACTCTTATACATATTTGGAGAAAAGGAAAAACTTTCTATTTTCAGTGTATTGTCGGATTTCATGTCCATTCTTAGCCAAGCTGCTAACACCTGTCATTTGAGTCCTTTTCCTTAACTGAATATTGTAAAGTCAACCCAGAAAAATTTTTAAAGTTGATCACCCGAATATTTACTATTATATGTTAAAACAAAATAAATCACCATTTTGTAGAAAACAAAACCCTACATGAGTGTGACTATAGAAGGTGTATCTCACCCAGTAGCCTTCACCCCTCGTTTCTTAACCAGTGGTCCTCTCTGAGTAGAGTCTTTGAAAATCAAAGGTAAGACAAGATCTTCAGAGAAGAAATGAAAATTGAGATCAGTGAGGTGAACTGTAACCCAGCATGACAGATGTAATTAGGACACACACAAAGGAGGGAGACCCCCCCAAAAAAAAAACTTGCAAACATGTTGACCTTGAACAATAGCCTCCAGAATTGTGAGAAAATAAATTTCTGTTGTTGGAACCACCAGTCTACGTCACTTTGTTCTGGAAACTAGCAAACTAATACAGACAACGTGCTACAGGAACCCTGAGCTTAACCACTCAGAACTCCAGAACCTTCCTTCCCACCAATCACCCTGTAACGCAATTATTTCACAGCTTAAATGGAACTCGAGAACCCATTTTCACTCAATAAAACCGGATGCTTTTTAAAAACAAAGTCTGTTTCAACAAACCCCACAGAAAAATCTCTCCGAGTGAGCATGCTCCTGAAATACAGGTCTTTGTTTCTTTATATATATATATATATATGGCAAAATAATGGCCCCTCAAAGATGCCTGTGGCCTACTCTCTGGAAACTGTTGTAACCAAGGGTTTCTGGGAAGATTGCTTTTTCTTAGGCCTGAAACACAACGACACCGACCCTGGATTATCTGAGCCCAGCGTGATCACCAGGTCTTTACAAGGAAGAAGATCATGAAAGGGAGGAATGAACATGGAAGTCAGATGTAACATGAAAATGGCCCGAGCTGCCACTGCGAGGTAGAGAGGCTGGTCACAGGCTCTCCCTAGATTGTCCCAAAACAAGCGCAGCACCACCAGATCTTGATTTCAGTCCTGTGATCCTATGAGTCAACACAGGCTGATTTTTACCATGAAGTCGGCGGCGGCAGAATGCCCACACAAAGCCGAAGTGTCACAGAAGCTTACCATCTTGCTGGTGTTGACGTAGGACAAACATGTGACCAGTTTCCAGCCCAAGAAACATGTTGAAGCACCTTGCGTTCTGACACGACACTGTGATCACATTTCAGTGATACTTTTAGGAATTGGGCTGTCTTAAAATGTGAAATATTCTGTATTTTCATACAGAAAAAAATACAACCTAAAGAATACCACCAAAGAAGTCCGAGGTTGAAAAGCCCCAGCTGTCACTCGCCCCACAGCGTGTACAGCCAAAAGAAAAGGCCACCAGGAATTTTGCTGTGTCTGGCCATAGTTCACGCTTAGGTAGATAGTCATTCAAGTGGTAGAGATAAACTCCAGTTACTGCTATCACTTCACATAAATGGCTCCTGACACTCACCCCACACTTAATCTCACTATGTGCTGCTATTAAAATTGAGTGCCGGAGAGATGGCTCAGTGGTTAAGGCCCCAGGTTCAATTCCCCAGGACCCACATATGCCAGATCCACAAGGTGGTGGCCCTGGTGCTCACTCGCTCTCTGTATCTCTTGCTTGAAAATAAAATATTAAAAAAAGAAAAGATTTAAAAAATAAAATAAAATGAGTGCCATGGAGGGGGTGATCCAGTGTCTCCCACCCCTTTTACCCATGCACTTTCTGAGAATTACCACTGACTGGTCAGAGGCCATGTTCTCAGGCTCTCTACAGTGTGACAGCTGCCGGAGAGTCCCTTTCCAGTGTCAGAGCTGGGATCATCAATGCATGAAGAAGGCCCCACTGCCTGATAAGACCACCTCTCCCACTGTAGGTGGGCCCCACACGAGCACTCCTCAGTCACTGCCGTGAGAGAATGATGTATGACACACATACAATGGGTCTCTCTGACTCCGCCATGGTCTACACTGTCCAAAGCCATTAATCACAACTAGCTTAGCTACAAGGAGACTACGATGCCCAGCTGGAAATAAAGCCAATGCATAACAAATGGGCATCCCAAGACACATCGTCAGGAAAAAGTGACTAGGAAGGCCACCCAAGAGAAGTCGCAGATACCTGACCCACTAAACATCAACACAGAAGCACAAATACTGTGACAACAAGGTAGTATGATGCATATATATATATATATATATATATATATATATATATATATATATATATATATATACACACACACACACACACATAAGTCTCTAGCAAAACATCCCAAAGAAATTGATATGGATGAAATACCCAATAAAGAATTTTTAAATGATTATCTTAAAGGCTCAATGTGATCCTGGAGATTCAAACAGACAAACAAATGAGGTTAGGAATATAAAGGATATTAATGAGAAATTCAGTACAGATAGCTTTGGGGG
>PVHP010014696.1:0-38421 GCA_004024765.1 Zapus hudsonius
AAAGCTAATTCTTAAAAGGAAGAACATTTGTGTAGATCAGTTCATTGTGTTTTTCAAAGAGGCATTAAAGATTTTTTGAAATTATATCAATCTTATTCAACCAACATTTGCTAAACATCTTCTATATGTCAAACATAGAACTAAGAACTAGATTTAAAAATGAAAATCAAATCAGTCACCAAGAAGCTCATGTTCAGTTTGGAAAGATAGACAAAGTAGTGCTCTGAGGACAAAACACCAGTATAGAGACAGCTCTATTCAGGTGGAAGACCAAGAGGAGGCTTCTATATGAGGCTGGGGCTTTTAGTAGTTGTCTGTTTATAGATGAAACTTGAACGATTAAAGAACAAGTGAAAGTCATATGGAAGCATGTTAGAAATCTAAATTTCAGAGTCTTTTCCAAGACTTCCTACTTCAGCATACTCTCTTGAACAACTGCACAAAATATTCACAGTTTACTTCCACCTAGCCTTTTATACTCTTGCTTTATTCAAAACTCTGGGCATGACATGAAACTCTGGAAATGACATGAAAGATATCAGAATGCAGGAAGGGACAATCTGAGCCCTAGAAGTAAGGTGAGGCCCATCCTGAAAGGACAGGACTAGTCAAATAATTTTTGTGGCCCAGTACAAAATGAAAATATAGGAATCCTTGAAAAAAAAAATCAATGGCTGGAGAAATTGCTCAGCAGTTAAGAACACTTCTGTGCAAGCACGAGGGCCTGAAGAGGCCTGAAAGACCAGAAAAATTTGTAACCCCAGACCCTAAGGGGAACAAAGACCTGAGAATCATAGAAGTTCATGAAAACCAGCAAGCTCTGAGAACTGTAAGAGACTCCAGCTCAAATAAGAATGGGTAGGAAGAGTGATGGAAAGGAACACCCAAAGTTCGGCTCTGGCCATGGCAGGGGAGCACATGCCTTCTCAAAGGTACACACACATTCATACACCACATACAACACACATGAACACAGAGCACACTCATCCACACACCACATTTGTATACATGCAAATAAAAAACAATTAAGATGGTGATAACCAACCAAATTAAACCAACTACAGGGCCCTTCTAAGTTTGGACTCGTGAGAAAAGGCACAGACCACACAGCTATGAAACTGGCACCAGGGATGTGAAAACAAAGGAGAAGCAGGTTTGGGGAGGGATGATGAGTACATTTTGGTAAGGGGTCATTAAGGTGCCTGTACAGCATCCAAGTAGAGAATTTCTAGATCCTACATGGATATAACAAATGAAAGTTACCAGACACACATGTCTGGCAGTTGGAAAAAGCTCAGGAAGTCCTTAGGGTTCTTGCTAGAGGCTGAAGAAACCACTGTGAATGAAACCACTTTGTGCATTCTTCCCTAAGTCTGTATTTCTGCTTGGAGCATCCTGGTAGATGAATTAGTAGATTATGAGCTCTGAATTTTTTTCCAAGAGCACTTGATCATTTTTCCTTCTATTAATCAACTCTAGTCTGAACAAAAGCAGAGCTTGTCTCCATTATCTTTTACAAATAGGGCAGCTAAACCATGGTTTTGAATGAAAATGCATTTTTGGGTCCTCAGTTCACTGGTCTTTCCTTGAGCCAGCAAATGAGAAAGACTATGAGAAAGACTTCAAAGAGCTCCAAGGTTTTGAGCGTTAAAAGCATGAGATTTCCACTCTGAGGTATTGCTTTTTGTGACAGTATATTGAATATGAAGTAAATAATGCACTTTAAAATACTATCAGCATAGCACAAAATTAAATACTACCAATAAGGGGCAGCTTTGAAGATTATATTGCAATCATTCATTATGTATTTAGTATTTATTTATGTATCAGATATCCTCTGTGGCAAACGTTTTCTACTTTTGGATATTAATTAAAGTAATTCAAGTTCTGGAAAATCTCTTAAAGAAATAATCTAATATCAGTAATGTAATAACCCAAATCTTAGATGCATAGTGGAGTTTTGTTTGAATATATTTATGAATTATGCTAGGGTTTGAAATATAATCAATTATTTCATAGTAAGGAAAAATAAATAGCATATTAACAGATCAGGGCTTGGTTTACTATCTCTTATCTTAGAAGTATAATTTGTTGCATGAATACTTTAGGCTTTGATTTTAACTGTTAATCTGGAAAGTCAAGATTGACTAAAGCAGTGTCTTCATACACAAACAGAAAATTCAAACACAAGACTGTTTACTTATGGGTGTTAAAAAATAAGCAGTCTTTCAGAAAAAATCAGTAACTAGTCTTATTAATAGAAGAGAGGACAAAAACCTAATTAACTCGACTAAATTTTGTCTTAGTGTTTTTAGCTGCAGTTATTATTATTGTTAATATTTATTAGGTTCTTGCCCAGGCTGACTTGGAACTCACTCTGTTAACCTCAGGCTGGCCTTGAATTCATGGTGATTCTCCTACCTCAGCCTCCCAAGTGCTGAGATTATTGGCATGAACCACCATGCCCAATAATTCTTTTTATTTTCATAAACATTTTATTGTTTGTTACTACATACTACAAATTCTGGAAATAATGCAAGTCTAGGTGATTTATATCTCATGTGTAGGTGTTATGTACAGTGTTATTCTGCTGTTGGGTATTTACTGGTTCTTTGTTTCATAGTATCCTTCTCTTTTGACTTCTATTTCCTTTTCTTTTTTGACTTCTATTCCTTTTGATATCTGTATATAGTACAGTAATAATGTGCATATGTAATACAGTTATAATGTGCATTAACTGTTTTGCTAAACTGAAACCCAGAGAAGCAATGTGCTTCCCCTTGGTTCTCATTTCTGGCAAGATTAGGATAATGTACTATAATTTTATTTTTAGGTTTTCCCATCTGTACTAAATGGTACCAATATTTTGTTTTTGAATCTTCCTCAATGATATAATTCTTTCCCACTGACAGCATTTATAATACCATAAGAGAAAAACTGTAACTGATCACAACATTGGACAGAGAAAGCAAAGTGATACCTTAGAACTACCACTTACTACTTTCTTTCATAAGCTGTGGTTGCAAGTATATTGCATGATATTTTAATAGACCTATTAGATATGTGTATATTCATGTATACATTCATATATGTATATGTGAATATTTTTCCATCTATCTTAACTAGGCAGTTAGTCATCTTTGCATGTTTGGCATAATACAGATATTGCTTGTAGTTTTAAATTTCAAATCAACTCCCAAGAAATTACAAAGAAAAAAGTAAGGATAATATGGATAGAATTTAGTCTATCCTGCAAATGCATTAGTTGTAGTGTTAAGAGTGATTCTTGGGGCTGAAGAGATAGCTAAGCAGTAAAAGGTGCTTACTTGCAAAGCCTGGTGACCCCAGTTAGAATGCCCAGTTCTCACATAAAGCCAGATGCACAAGGTGGAACATGCATCTAGATTGTGGCAGGAGGCCCTGGCCCACCTGCTTTCCCCCACCTCTCTTTATCTGCTTGCAAAAAAAAAAATGATTCAACAAGTTAACTCACAGAAATGCAGACCCAAGTATTTAGAAGACCTCTAGAAAATTATGAGAATGAAATGTTTTTAATTTTTTTTGACTAAGCACTAGCTACAACCTTATTTGACTTTTAGAAGGCTTATGAACAGTAGCAAGATCTTTGCAATTAGGAGTTGAACAAGCACTTCAGCTTTGATACCACCTGGAATTTATCAAGGATAACTTCATCTCTTTTGTTCCCAAACCTCAAGGGAGGTGCGTTTCTGCTGAGGGGCACTCTGCCACCTGGTTCAGGGGCACTTTGAATGATACCTTTTGCCTTTGTGTCTGAAAGCAGTTTTTCCATCAGGTGTAGATGGCACCTTCTTCTTTCAGTGCTGATTAAGAAGAAAAAGAGGAGGAAAAGTTGCATAGCAATTCAAGGGCAATTGCAATGTCTGAGTGTGCACTGCCAGCAGCAGTATGGGAATTTGAGAACAGCAAATTAGAAGAACAAAGCAGATTTTGATCATATGTCACAGTGAGGAAGGTGATTCAAATTTATCTTCAAATTGTACCTCCATTAGAGAAATGGAGGCTTTTAATGCTATTATCTAATCCATATTGTTAAATATTTCCTTCTTCCTTTCCCCAGGCAGGAAATGCCAGCCTTTTCTTCTTCAGTGTATTGAGTAGTTGTAAAATATGTAACATTTTAGTGTTACTGGAAGAGAGAGAGAGAGAGAGAGAGAGAGAGAGAGAGAGAGAGAGAGAGAGAGATATTTAAACTGAAAGACTGCACCTTTAGGAAATTCCAGTCTGAAGGCAGAATTGAGTATCTAAAAAGTGTCTCCATTCAGTCATCCATCCATGCACGTGTGCATCCTTCTCTCCACCCATGTATGTATCATCCATGCTTCCATCCATCCAAATTTTCACTCATAGTTTACTCATTCACTCATTCAGTTATCTACTGATCAATCCACTAATATACCTATCGATTTGGTCATACACTTGCCCATCCATCCATCCATCCATCCATCCATCCATCCATCCATCCATCCATTCATCCATCCATCCAATCATTTATCTATACATCCAACAAACAAATATTCTTGCCAAAGGACATTGAAATTGAAGTTTTATGATCATAATGTTGTTCTGTGTGTGTGTGCTGCCTGGTAGAATCTAGCTCATGTGGCTAATGAGCACAGGAGTCAGGAGATGAACTGCCAGATACTTAATTCACTAAAGTTTAAATGGCTCCATGTGCTAATGACTACAGCATCAGGTAGCACAGGGTCAGGCCCATAATAGTGGTTAACTCTGGAATGGGAGAGGGACACCTTGGGGAGTAGAACAAGAAGCCTTTGCTGTTTATACTTCTGTGTCATTTGAACCTTTGGTATGTATTGATTGTGTTCACAACTTTAAAACCATAAGAAAATATGGAATAAATATATGTACCTATATTCTTAGGAGTAAGTAGAAAATTGAAAAGGGAAAACCCTTTGAACTTAATGCCAATATCTTTCTTTTTTTATTGAGAGCTTTATTGTGTGAATTGTATGAGAATATTGCATATTAGTCATATTTTCTTTTTCTTTTTTTTTTTTTTTTTTTTTTTTTTTTTTTTTTTTGGTTTTTCGAGGTAGGGTCTCGCTCTAGTCCAGGCTGACCTGGAATTCACTGTGTAGTCTCAGGTTGGCCTTGAACTCACGGCAATCCTCCTACCTCTGCCTCCCAAGTGCTGGGATTAAAGGCGTGCGCCACCACGCCCGGCTAGTCATATTTTCATTGTTGTATATTTTTATGTTCTCTCTCCCCTGCCCCCATTCCATGGAGGGCCCTCCTCAGTAGGGTTATCAGTATTCATCGTGGAATGATGAATACACCAGTCAGTCTCTGTGGGGAACAATACTTCAGATTATATCTTTCCACCCTGTGGCTCTTACATTCTTTTTACCCCTCTTCCAAAATGTCCCCCGAGTCGTGGTATATGTGTTATAAGTCACCATTAGTGTTAAGCTCTCAGGAGCCTCTGATTTTCTGTTTTGATAAATCTCGTGTCTCTTCAGTGTCTATTGTCATCTCCCTAGAGAAGATTCTACAGCTAGCTGTGAGAGCAACACTTATATTCAATCTGCCACTTCCTCTTTAATGCTTCCTGGGTCCTGCAGATGTGATAGAGATGACTTGTTTCATCTAGGCAGTTGGCTTTGTTTTCTTGTCATACTGATGGGTCTTGGGTCTCCTAGCATTCACTGGTATATGTAAAAAGCATGTTCTTTAGCCAAGAGTGAGAGCATTATGAATCAAGGGGAGTAAACATAGACATTTAGAAGACATTTGATAGGAATATCAAACTTTTAGCCAGAGAACAGTGGAAGCTTCTTTCTAGGTTCTATAACCATCTAAGCCATAGGCTTCTGACTTGGTTGTCTGCACCAGGCATGGATTCCATCCCATCCAACCACAGAGCAGTTGATTACTCCCATAGCCTGTGTTGCCCTGTTGTCTGGCTGGTTGGGATTTTGCTTGCAGGATCCACTGCTTTAATACCTGTATCTTTCTTAAGGCACCAGCTGTAGGTCCATGGCTTAGTTGGGGAGTTGCAGCGTGCATCAACTCCCTGCTCGTCCACGGAGTTGGGTGAACAGAGCCTTGAAATATCTGTGAGCTGACAAGAGAAATGACTCTCGGGATACAATTGCAGCGGGCAGATTGTTTATTGTATAGACCAAAGTTGTTTATAGAGGAAAAGGCAAAGGTAGGGGCATAGGCAGCAAGGGCATTGGTAGGGGCAGGGTAGTCTGTGGATGTCTCATGAGTGGATTGGCAGGGGCCAGTAACCTGTGGATGCCTAATTTGTGTAGATAAATTGAGGGGGCTACGTGACTCTAGTCATGTATAGAATGGTGATGGCTGCAGAGAAAATGTAACCTTATTGTTTAGGTTTGTTATTACAGCTGGACTGAGTTTAGGCCTTGAATTGCCTGCTTATTTCAGGGCTCAGCTATGGCCTGCCTGGAGGCTGGAGGGTCCAGGATATGCTTGAGATAATCGGGGTCATAGACTTGTCTCGACTTCCTCAACAGAAGGAGACAGTCCCGGATGCCTTCTGGTCTCAGCAAAACTCTATATCCTCCATGTCTCTTAGCAGGGCCCCACAGGACAGACTTACCTAATGTGATAAGTGACCTAAAAAGTTGGCTCCTATTTTCACAGAGCTTTCTATTTTGTGATAAGGTATCACCTATGCAGACTTGGTCAATGTTATGTTTTCTATTTTCATCTAAATACAAATGACTTACAATGACTTAAGAAAAGGAAATTAATTCCTGTTATGATTAATATTTAGTGTTAGCTTGATTGTATCAAGAATCAACTAAGATACATGTCTCTAGACCAGTCTGTGAGTGCAATTCCAAGAAGGATTAGTTGAGGAGAAAAACATTTCCCCAGAGTAGGCTGCTCTGGAAGCAGCCCAGATATAAAAAGAGGTCTGAGGGAAAAGCAGGGCTGATTTACCTGCCTGCCTTTGCTTCTTGCTGGTGAATGCACCTATCCCTTTTCGGCCATCCTTTAATGACATTACAACCCAGCCTTCTAAGAAGGACTGTGATGAGTGAATCTCCAGGAATCCTTTATGTCTTCAGTGCCAGTTTAGGGCTGCTGAGATATCCAGCCTTGTGGATTGAGTACCTACTGGATTATTAGCCTCACCAATGTGCAGCCAGCCATTTTTGGACTACCCAGGCCATATTATGTACTAAGGCAATGTAATAAGTTCCCTTTGTAACATATATTCATTCTGTTGCTTTTGTTCCTCTAAAGAAGCTTGTCTGATACAGATTGTGGTAATAGGAGTGGTTCTAGGGTGGAGCTGTAAGGATGAATTTCTCTAGTAGGTTTGGTGGTATCTGGAATTGATTCTCCAATTTGATGAAATCTAAAGTTGAGGAAGACTCTCCCAATATCATGGAGAATGTCAGTACTGTTGAGCTGGATAGAAATTTCACCCTGAGTCCTCTCCTACTTGATCCATCCCTCTCCTAGCAGCTCGAGGATTTCCTTTTTTTTTTTTTTAATCTTCCTTTATTTATTCATTTTCAAGCATACCTGGTAAGCAGATGTGGATTTATCTTGAGAAGAGCTACCTAGGAAAAGATCCAGAGTCTGGGTACTGGGGCTTCTTGGTAGAATCACATTGAGCTTTCTTTGTAATGGATAAATGTAGAAAATTGGTAACTCCCAATCACTTCTTTCCATAATTGTTTAAAGAAAGCAATTTGTAACAAGGTTAAAAGTTAAAGAATTTTCCTTAGTAAACAAAGTTGTAAGGTGGGTTTATGAGGGACACTGTCCAGGCCTAGGAATGAGAGAGGGATGGTAAAACCTCAAGGTAATAGATCATTTTGGTCCTAAGTAAGCACATCCTAAATACTGTCCATGACTCCCTGGTTTGAGGTGTGTGTTGGTTTATGTAGTCAATTATAGGACCTAGAATTACCTGTAAGGGATTATGTAGATTAGGTTAGCCTCTGTGTATGTAGGTGAGGTATTATCTTGATAGGTTAATTAAGGTGGGAAGAGCCACCTTAACTGGGACCCAGCATTCCATGGATGGGGTCTTGGACTACATAAAAAGAAGAGAGCTGGTTGAGTAGGTATATTCATCACTTTCTGGGTTTTCAATGTACTGTGTCTTCCCTGCCAGGATGGACTGTAACCTAGAACTACAAGCTGAAATAAAACTTCCCTTCTGTGGTGGTCTAAATACACACATGTCCCCCATATACTCATGTGTGTGAGTACTTAACCCCCAGTAGGTTGTACTGCTTGGGAAGGTTATAGAACCTTTAGGGGGGGGTAGAGTGAGCATTGAGGTGTTATAGCTCAGCCCTGCTTGCACTTACACTTCTTTCTTCCTGCTGATGTGATGTGATATCTGCTCTTGCTATACTTTTCCTGCCATGGTAGACTTCTCCTCAAAACTACAAGCTAAAAATAAATACTTTTCTTCCTTAAGCTGTTTCTGGTTGGGTGTTTTATATCAGCAATGAGAAAATAATTGATATATCTCCTTTAATCTAATTTTTCTCAGGTATTTTGTACTCATAATTAATACAAGATATCTTTGGGAATGTGTTATTTTTGCTTTTATGAGAACAATTTATATATTTTCCTTGGTAAGCAGGTTTCTGAAAAACACATTATCTTGGTGAGCCATTTGGCATCTCTTTCTCCGTGGTATTTGAAATTTGAAGTGAAGTCTGCTGTTTTTCCCTTATCAGCAAAAGCGGACCGGGCCTTGGGATTTCCTGGCTTTGGAAGTGAGGGCTATTGTGACTATAACGTGACTGTTCCACCAGGGGATTTAGAGAACCAAAACCAATATCTTATTCCTGGAGGGGTAACAGATATTAATGGCATTATCAAGCATTTCATGTAACAGTGGTGGTTCCCACCATATCTCATTTTAACTCTCCTGGTGGGCTGTTCAGAAGACGGATGGATCTTTGAGAGTGATACTTCACTACTAGAAGTTTAAACAAGTGACCCCTATTATAGTTGCTATACCAGATGTCATTTCCTTATTTGGGCCAGTGAACATATCTCCTGGTATCTTGTATATAGATTTTTGATCTTGGAAATGCTTTTTTTTTCTCTCCATACCTATCCATATGGACCATAAGAAGCAGGCTGGCCTATTACATTGATGATGATATGTTTTTTGGATAAGTGATAGGAAGTAGCAACCATTATGGAGTCATTGGTACAGCATATGAGCATCGAAGGATGGTAAATAATTCCAACCAAAGTTCTAGGACCTTCTACATCAGTAAAATTTCTGCGAGTGTCATGGGTTTGGGGTGGACAAAGATATTCCTTCCAAGATGATGAATAAGTTGTTGTATCTAGCCTTCCTACCACTGAGAAGAAAAGCACAGTGCTTAATAGGCCTTTTTGGATTTTGAAGGAACCACATTCCTCACTTGAGTTTGTTACTCTGGCCCATATGTCAAGTAACTTGGAAAGCTTCTAATTTTGAATGAGATCCAGAACAAGAGAAGGTCTTTAGTAGTTACAGGCTGCTTGAGCAGGCTGTTTTGCCACTTGGGACATATGATCCAGCAGACTTGATGGTACTTGAGATGTTAGTGGTAGATAGAGATGCTTCTTGGTACCGTTTTTAGGCCCCCATAGTGGAGGTGCTTGGGATTTTGGGGCAAAGGCCTGCTATCATCTCCATACAACTATTTTCCCTTTGCAAGACAGCTCTTGCACTACTTTTGGGCCTTTGTGGAAACTGAATGCTTAACAATGAACCATCAAGTTATTATGCAGCCTGAATGTCCCATCATGAGCTGGTGGTTATCTGTTCAACCAATTCAACCAAGTCATGAATTTGGGTATGCGCAGCAACAGTCCATCAATAAATGGAAGTGTTACGTCTATGCTTGGCCTGAGTGGGTCCCAATTCCCAAGTAAATTAAATGAGTAAGTTGCTACAGATACCTTTTGTCTACAAGCATTCTCCTGTGATCTCATGGAGTATGTGCTAAGATTGATTGGATGAGAAAAGCAAGCCTAGGCATGGGTTTACACATGGTTCTGCGTGCTATTCAGAAACTACCCAGAAGTGGACAGTCACAGCATTATAGCACCTTCTGGTATCAACCCTGAAGGACATGGTAAAGGGAAATTTTCACAAGTGGCAGAACTTTATAGGCAGTTGTGCATTTTGCTCCAAAGGAGAAATAGCTAGATGTGTGTTTATATATCGATAACAAAAGCTGTAGATAATGGTTTGGCTGGATGTTTGGAGACTTGACTGGAAAATTGGTGAGGACATTTGGGTAAAAGATGTTAGGATACTTGTGTTCCATGTAAAAGCTCATCCACCTCCCCCCCCCCCCCGCATGGATGCAGTCAAACTCTTCTTTATCCAGCCATCCCTGTCATTGGCCAATGGGCCCATAAGCGAAGTGGCCATGGTGGCAAGGATGGAGGTTATGTATGGGCTCAACCACATGAACTTCCACTCATCAAGGCTGAACTGACTACAGCTGCTGAGTGCCAACCCTTCCACCAGCAGAGACCAGTCCTAATTTGTCATCATTCTCTAGGGTGACCAGCCAATGCCCTAGTCGTGGGTTGACTACACTGTACCACTTCCACTGGCAAAAGGACAACACTTGGTCCTTGCTGGAATAGATACTTATTCTTAGTATCGATTTGCCTTTCCTGAAAGTAATACTTCTGCCAAAATTACTGTTCATGGATTTATAGAATGTCCTTTCCACCATCATGGTATTCCACACAGCATTGCTTCTGACCAGGGAACTAGCTTTACTGCCACAGAAATATGGAAGTGGGTTCATGTTCATGGAATTCATTGGTGTTACCATGTTCTCCGCCATCCTGAAGAAGCTGCCATGATAGATTGATGGAATGACCTTTTAAATACATGGTTACAGAGCCCACCAGGTGGTAATAACTAGAAGGCTGTATATGGTATGAGTCAACATTCAACATATGGTACTGTTTCCCCTATAACCAGGATTCACAGCTTCAGGAATCACAGTGTAGAAATAGGAATGGTACTCCTAGTGACCAAATCAAAATTTTTGCTTCCTGTTCCCACAACCTTATGTTTTGCTGTCATTGAAGTCGTGGTTCCACAAAGGAGAGTCCTTCTGCCAGGACACACAACTGTTCCTTTGAACTTGAAGCTAAGCCTTCCCCTTGACCACTTTAGAATCCTGATTCCCTTGAGTTAGCCCACTAACAAAGGTGTTACAATGTACAGTGGTTTGATTCAGGTGTTGCCCATAAACTTAATTTGTTCTGAATGCTTGATCCACCACCACTGATGGCAGTTGTGAAATTGGAACCTTGTTGGAGCTGTGATGTTGGGGGCGGGCTTCTGGGAGTTATAGCCAGCTTCCCCTTGTGAGTTTTTGGCACACCTTCCTGCTCCTGTGTGCAGTGTGGTAGTGGGGGTGATGTCCACCCTTTTGCTCATGCCATCATTTTTTCTGCCATGATGGAGCTTCCCCTCATGTCTGTAAGACCAAATAAACTCATTCCTCTCATTAGCTGCTTTTTGTCTGGCTTCCAGCTACAATTGTTTGAGAGATTACAACCATTGAGACTGGGCCAGGTGATCTGCATTTGGACAGTGGGAAGAATTTGGACTCTTTGAAGCAAGAGGCCTGAGTGCTGAAGGAAGTTTCCTGCTCTTCAAAGTCTGCTCTATTCCCACCTCAGCCTGATTAACAAGTTGCTAGCTTACCTGGTACTATGGAATATAACAAGGTAGTTATAAGGCTATGTTGGCAATTATAGAAATGAAGATTGCAATTACCATGCATATTTCTGTCCTATTTTATTAAAATATGTTTGTGCATATATTCATATATATTCACATAGGGAGATACTTGTGTTTTATTTCCTTTGTTTCTATCATATGATATTGTTATAGAAATACCCAGTGACAAACAGACAAAGCCTTCACAGCAAGAGGAGAGGGGAGTTTATTTCTGCCTGGGGTGGGGGGGGTTCCAAGCTTAGAGAAGTCTTGGCCCCAAACCCCGGTTACAAAGAGATTTTATAGTAGGGCACAGAGATGACATGTACATGACATGTAATTGGATAGTACATGACATTAGACATGTAAATTACAAGCACCTAGCAACTTACACATTTACAATGGGTTCCAGGAAGTTCAGATAATCCTCCCCAGGTATCTTCCAGCCTCATCTTTTCCTAACTTCCTTATCACAGTTAAAGCAAATCCTTCTTTTGTTTCACAGAACTCCAAAGCTCTAGTATTTCCTCACCTCAAGCTATACTGGCCATCTGAGGTCAACAAATGTCTGCAGAATGTAACAATGAATATAGGGAGGGGGCAGTGAGCTCACGCTCATTTTGCTATAATAATATCAATTCAGCTATCAGTAATTAAGTATATTGAATCTATATTATCATATTTAATTTTGGGAATACTAAAAGGCTAGAGGCTAAGGAATCTTCAAGGGACTTTGCCATCTATTTTGGGGAAATATTACTATGTTTCTGCTTGTAAATTGGATAGTTATATAATGTTAGCTGGAATTAGGACCTTGATACAGTTTTCATTTGAAAATCAAAATTGACGTAAAGAGCAATGGTTTGGTGTCAAATTGAGAAGAGGTAGATTTGTGATGGTTATTCTCAATTGTCAAATTTATTGTCAAATAAGAGACATTTCTGGGCATGTTTGTGAGAGTGCTTCCTAAAAGGATTAACTGAGGGGGCACACCCTCCTACACATTGGGCAGCACCTTTCAGTGTCTACCTAGTTATTAAGAAGACTGAGGGAAAAACTGTGCCTTCCTACCTTTGCTCCTTATGGGTCAGTGCATCTACCTTGTTCATTCTTCAGTGGCATTGGAACCCAGCTTCTTTGGCATTATTCAAGTTCTTGAAGAATCCTACAGGTCTTCATTGCCAGATGAAACAGCTGAGGCATCCATCTTCATGGGTTGAATGGCTACCAGGTTCTCAGCCTCTGTGGCATGCAGCACTACTTAGTCTGTACCATGTAAACCAATCTAAGAAATACTCTTTTAAATACTTAAGTATTCTATGACTTCTGTCTCTAGAGGATCCTAATCCAACTCCAAAAACTTGTACTTGTTGGTAAATGAAAGTACCTGTCAAGGTAGTTTTACTTTGTAATTTATTTCTGAGATATCTTTTCTATATAATAGTAATAATAAAAACCTATAGTAAAATGTTAAGTAATAGAAAAGAATAGTCATCCTACATCTGACCCTAGATATTCTCTTAAGAGTCCCCTACTTTATGAAGATTTGTTTGAGGGGATACATTTTTCCAAAATCCTCTTTTTTTTCTGGGGCCAATATTGACCATTGTTTGTAAAGGAGTGCTAGTCAAAGTGATCTAAGGAAGTGTATGGTAGTGTTGGTGTCGTTGGTGTCACAGTCAGCCACACACCGCTGGGATGAATCTCCAAACCAGGCACAGTTTGGGGGAGGAAAGTATTTATTGAACTAACAGATCCAGGGGAAGTTAAGGAAAGACTGGCCCCCTTTCACAAATCCAAGCAGAGAGAGAGGCTCAGCACCTCCAGAAGCAAGCAAGCACTGTGACTCTGCAACTCACAAAATAGCAGAATTGCCAGACTTGGGTTCAGGCTGCTGTTTTGCATATGTATCCCTAGAATTTTGCATCCAATTTAGAAATATCTCAGGGCCAGACCCCAGGAGGCCAGGCCAAGGTGACACCTCCTCCAACCAGAACTGGCTGGAGACAATTTACAATTATAATAAACCTTTTATTCTATTGGGGGACATCTATTCAAACTACCACAGTTGGTTTGGCTAACTTCTGTAGATATACAGGCAGAATGTATTGATTTTCTTATATCAGGCTCTAATTGCCTTCATAAATTTTGGAACCCACATTCTATTTATAGTTCCCAAAGTTTTTGCATTTTCCTTTGGTCGACATATATGTGCTGATGGCTGATTATCACATCCTATTGTGGGCAAGGATCTCGACTGCTTCTTCTACTGTCTTTTTGTCTCTTCTTTGCAGTATGACTAGAATTAATGAAAAATCTTCCATGCCTTTTCCTTCTTTTTCCTACCTCTCTGGCTTGCAGACTTGGAATGTCTTCAAAGGGGACTTTTCTTCCCAAGGGCCTTTAAAAAATTCTACTCTTTTAGGAAAGTGTGAAGAATAAATAGTCAGAGATGCTGAAAGGCATTTGTTAGGTGTGATTTTATTCAAGGAATTGTGACTTAATTAGATCCCAGATGCCCAGGAAGTGATGGGAACGGGAAAAGAAGCCTTGCCTCCAGAAGGAGAGCACAAAGGCAAATACTGGAGATGTGGTGATATGTCAGTGTGTTGGGTGTATACAGTATGGCAGGCCTTGTGGCCAGATTTGTAGGAAACCTAAAAAGGGTTTGTAATCAATGAACCAAACAGCCAATAGGCATTCACTAAACTAATACAATCTCAATACCCAACACACACACACACACACACACACACACACACACACACACACACACACACACTGAAATCACATTCCCCTTTGCCACATTTTCATGGTATACTTATTATTAACTTGCTCCTTCCTTGCTTGTTTGATGTATCTGTTCCCCATCAATTGTGAAGGGACAATTCCCTTTATGTGATTCCCACCCCCCTGTGAGTTCCCTGGGGAGCCTGAGGAAGTGTTTATACATCTGAAGAATTCTACCTCTGATAAGACCCTTTTGAGAAGAGCTACAATCAACATTTCTCCCTGATAGACTAGATGATAGATGGCTGCCCAGGACATCTCAAGCCTGGAAAAACTTTACCTGTAAAGTCCATTAGAAGGTCCAAAGGTCCTTATCAAGTTTCCCATGGTGGACATGACTTCAGATTTGGGAGAAGTCTGTTCACTCACTGCTGAATAAAGGCAGTCCCTTGTCTGTGTGAGCTTGAGTCTGGTGTACTTTCTGTCCCACTTTCCTTACAAATTGGAAGTTCCATAAAGGCAGTGAAGGAACACTGTAGTGGCTCAATATAATATTAGTTAGATTAAGGAAAGAACAAATGAATACAGTTGCCCAAATAATAACAACCACAACCATGATATTACCATTTGTCAGGAGCCTAGTACGTGACAGCTGTTTTTTAAAAATATGTTTTATCTTTTTATTTGCAAGGAGAGAGAGAGAGAGAGAGAGAGAGAGAGAGAGAGAGAGAGAGAGAGAGAGAGAGAGAAGGGGGAGAGAAAATGGGTATGCCAGCACCTCCAGCCACTGCTAACAAACTCTAAATGAATGCGCCACTTTATGCATCTGGCTTTAAGTGGGTCCTGGGGAATCAAACCCAGGTCTTGGACTTTCAAGGCAAATTCCTTAACTTTTGAGCCATTTCTCCAATCCCAGTTCCATGTGTTGTTATTGAAGGCTCTCATGTAGCCCAAGCTAGATTTGAACTCCTGACTCTCCCTCCTGCTTATGTCTTAAAACTTTTATTTATAACCTACATACATATAGACAATAAACCCATTCCGTTTTACACCTCCTCTATTTTCCTTCCACTCAATCCCTTTCTACCTCATTAAAAAACTTTTTTTATTGATAGATTCCTTAATTATAGACTACAAACCATTATGATTATCTCCCTCTTCCCACCCTCCCCCAAATTTCTTCCCCTTCTCAGTCTCTATGTGATTTAGGCTTCTTCCCATTATGTATAGGTATTATCAGGCACTGTGAAATCATGAATGTCAAGGCTGTTTTTTGTCTGGAAGTTTGTGTTGTAAGCAGTCTTACTCTTCCTTTGTCTCTTACAATCTTTCCTCCACCTTTTCCGCTATAGATCCTGAGCCTTGGGAAGTGTGATAGAGATGTCCCAGTGCTGAACACTCCACTGTCCTTTTTTTTCCTCTGCTCTATGGTGTCTTTTGCATTATCAGCACTTGCCACCAACTGAAAAAGAGAATCTTCTCTAGCTAAAAGTGAGAGTATTATTATTATTATTTGGGTATTCTTATTTAAAAAAAAGTTCTTATAATGCAGATTGTTGGCATAATATATGCATTTATCCAGACAACAGCAGGTGTTACTTCCCTAGGGCTCCTGACCTCCCCCACCATAGGCTTTTGACTATGTCTTCAGTGCCAGGCATATATTCTTTCCCTTGGAGCAGGCCTCCAATCCAATTAGAGAGCAATTTGTTTCCCCCATAAAGGACATGCCACTATTGCCCCAGTTGGCTCATTTGGCCTGGCTGGCCAGTCTTAATGATTGCAAAGTCCACTGCTGTTCACCACCATTAAAGACTTCTCTCTCCCATAGGCTGCATGCAGCCATAGCTTTTTCTAGCTTTCTGTCAGCTAGTTATCAGGGAGGAAGTTTCCAGCTCAGCTCCAGCTTGATTTCTCAGTGACCTGCAGCCCAAGCATATGTGGTCTTCAGCAATAGGGTCTTACCATCTCATTCTGGTGGGCAACCAAGAGTTTTGGCAATGGCCTGGAATGTTTTGGGGGCCTTAGGAACCTTCCTGGCCAATTCACAGGAAGGTATCCCATCCCTGGCACTGAAGTTTTTCTAGTAACAATCTGTGATTATTGGCTGTGTCATTATATCAAGGAGAGCATGTGGCATTTGGCTTTCTGAACCTGAGTTACCTCACTTAGTAGGATCCTTTCCAGATACATCCATTTCCCTGTAAATTTCATTTTTCTTTACAACTGAATAGTACTCCATTGTATAAATAAACCACATCTTCATTATCCATTCATCAGTTTGTAACATCAGACCTGGGGATTAAAATTTAGATAATACAAATTACAGCAAATTATAGCAAATTACAATGTTCCTGTCAGCAAATGCAGAGCATAGTGCCCAAATGTCTAAGGTTACTCGGTGGGACCCATGACCCGCAGTGGGACAAGTTCCTGTCCTCAGAGTCCTGCCTGGAGGTTGCCCATGGCCACCTGCATTGTCCCCCTTGTTGGCTGTTACCTCTTGAGCCCACAGATAAGGCGCAGTCCACAGTGTGCATTCTCAAGACTGGGATTTTGCAGTGGTGGTGTTCCACACCCTTTCTTTTGCCCCAGGGCCCCTCACCTGGGAGCCAGAAGGCCAAAAGATCAGCCTTGTTTTACCCAATGAAATGGTTAGGAGAGAGAGAAAAGATTTCTATTCTATTAAGGTTTAAAAAGAATATAAAGCCAGGCGTGGTGGTGCACGCCTTTAATCCCAGCACTCGGGAGGCAGAGGTAGGAGGATTGCCTTGACTTTGAGGCCAGCCTGAGACTACATAGTGAATTCCAGGTCAGCCTGGGCTAGAGCGAGACCCTATGTGAAACCTCCCCCCCCAGAGAGAGAGAGAGAGAGAGAGAGAGAGAGAGAGAGAGAGAGAGAGAGAGAGAATAAATGTGGAATTCAAAAATGACTCTCATATTTCAGTAAGAAAAACTTCCATTATGGCAGAGGTGGTGGAGATCAGCCTTGGTACCCCAGAAGTTTTTGTAAAAAGGCAGAAGTAAAAGAATTTGTTCAGCTGGTTTTCTCCACTGAGATAAAAGACTTTTTGTACCCCCTGGGGGATTGTCTTTAGTGGCTGGGGGTGGAATTTGGGGGAAGGAAAAAAAAAACAACTGTTGTTCCCAAAAAGTTTTAAAAAGTCATAACAAAAAGTTAAAAAAAAGAACCTCTGGAATTTTTTCCCCCAGAAAACATATCATTTATGTAATGGCGGAGCTAGGGATTAAAATTTAGCTAATAATACTCAGCAAATTCCAATGTACCTCAGAATTTAAGGAGTACACAAATTCTTGTCTATAAATTTAAAGATTTAAAATTATAGAATGTTAAACCCAGGAACACAAAGAAAAGACAACAGACTCAAATTTAGGCCTAATTGAAGCAAGCTGTATTTGTGCACACAGGAGCTGGCCAGCTGCTGTCTCACCCAAATGCAGGGCTCAGGAAACTAGCAACCAACAAAGGAAAAAGTGGGTTTTTTATCTCCAAAACTTGGAGCATTTCCAATAAGGAATTTATCAAACAGGAGTGCAATTAAGCAGGACTTATAGAGGTGAAATATTGCAGTTAGCTGTAAATTCTATGTAAGTCAAAATAACTAGATAACTTCTTCAAAGCACAAGCAACTTTTTTTTATTTATTTATACCTACATCTATTATTTTTTAAAAAAATATTTTATTTGTTCATTTTCAATCAGAGAGAGAGAGAGAGAGAGAGAGAGAGAGAGAGAGAGAGAGAGAGAGACCAGGGCCACCATCTTGTGGGTCTGGCTTATGTGGGTACTGGGGAATTGAACCCAGGGCCTTAGGCGCTGGAGGCAAGTGCCTTAATTGCTGAGCCATCTCTCCAGCACCACAAGCAACTTTTAAGACATGCTTATCCCTTATCTGTGAAGCTGTGGTTGTCCTGTCTGTTTCTCAGGAAGACATTGTCCCCTAGTATAAATTATCCTCTCCATCTTATCTTCAAAGACTTCTTTCTGTTAGGCTTTCTGACATTCTTTCATTGCTAAGTGGGTAGATTCTTGGGAGGGGTAGAGCACACTCAGAAATTTTAGGCCAGTTTAAGGTATGGTCCAATGAAGCAGAACTTTGTTGCAAAATAATTTCTAATTCCTGGATGGTGTTTCTCTGGTTCCTCAAGACCACCAGAGGATAAGATATAGTGAGAGACTTTATTTAAAAGAAAGTGGGAAGTTACAGAGATCTCCAGCCACCAGTGTGGAGAGAACATGTGGGAGAGGTTTTAACAAAATCTATGCTGTTTATTCAAACAAGCAAAAGAAGAAAACAGAGGGCTCCCATCATGAGAAAAAAGGCTCATGTGGGAAAAATTGGGAGCCTTCCCCCACCCCAGCTACTAGGCTGGGGTGGGGGAAGACCTTATCTTCCTAAGGCCTGGAGATTTAGAAGTCTTTCTCCTAAAACACTATGTGCAGGAATAAGAGACTGGACTTTGTTTCAGTGACTTTTTAAAACCTCCCCAGGTAAGTCAGAGAGACAGCTGGTTGGTCCATACCTGACCAATCAGTTTTAGCATCTAGGTTTGAGCTCTGGCTAGAAACACATCCCACTCAAGAGAAGAGGGGTCAGGTTTGGAATCTATGGAACTTGCCTGAAACTGTCACAAGTTGAGGGATATCCAGGTTAGTTCCATTTCCTAGCTATTATAAATAAAGCCACAATAAACATGGGTGAGAAAGTATCTCTAGGGTAGTGCCCAGAGTCATCAGGATATATGCCAAGGAGTGGTATAGCTGGGTCATATGGTAAACCTATTTTCGGCTATCTCAGGAACCTCCACACTGCTTTCTATAATGGCTGTACCAGTTTACGTTCCCACTGACAGTGTAGAAGAGTTCCTATTTTTCTGCATCCTTGCCAGCATTTATTGTATGACAGCTGTTTTGCTGAACACCTTCTATTACATCAAAACTTAAAAGCAGCCCTTAGAAGTGGAAATTAATATTTTCATTTTATAGGCGAGGAAAATGGGCCTCAGAGATGTTGGGTGTCCTGTCACAGCCAATTAATTTGAACATGGGTCTGTTAAAACCTGAATGTTTAACAAGTTAAGGTTTCATCAACAAAGATAGAAGTCTCATGCAGTAGTTCTAAGAGGGACCTGTCAAGGAAGCAGCCTGGTGTCTATGGCTTGGAGTAGACTAGGCAGCTTAGCTGGAAACATCCATAAATCATGGTCGAGTGGATTTATCTATAACTTGGATTCCTGTTAGGTATTTTTAAAAATATTTTATTTATTCATTTTCAAGCAGAGAGGGAGAGAGAGAGAGAGAGAGAGAGAGAGAGAGAGAGAGAGAGAGAGAGAGAGAGAGAGCACACCAGCAGGGCCACCACCTTGTGGTTCTGGCTTATGTGGGTCCTGGGGAATTGAACCCAGGGCCTTAGGCACTGGAGGCAAGTGCCTTAACCACTGAGCCATCTCTCCAGCCACCTGTTAGGTATTCTGAGCAATGTGACTTATTTAGGTGCTGAGTTTGAAGTGATTCCTTGCACCAAATCAAAACTGAAAACTGGACTGGCTGAAATTACAGCCCAGAGGTTCAGATGCCATTGATTTTTTTTTTCTGTTATTTGAAAGGGGAGAAAAAACAATGTTGAAGCCATTAGGCCCTTTGCTTTTACTTCTCTCTTCCACCTTTTATCCCCTTTTTCTTTGTGGTGGTGAGGATTGAACCCAGAACTTTGCAACATGCTAGGCAGATTCTCTATCAATGAGCCACATCTGCAGTTCTAACTGCCTCTTCTTAATATGTACTAGTGTTGTTATCCTCCTGCATCTTAAAAAAATAAAACAGCTTTATGAGCATAGACTACAAATACTATTCAAGTCACCATTTAAAGTATACAATCTCATAGTTTTTAGGATAGTCATAGAACTGTTTTTCCATGACCACAGTTCATTTTACAAACTTTCATCCCTCCCTTCCCTGGAAACTCATAACTTGTTATTTCCATCAATCCCTTAACCCCAGGAAAAGACAAACCTACTTTAGGCCACTCGAGATTGTCCTTTCTGTTTATGGAAATGGAATCACACAATATGTGATCTTTCTGATTGCTTATTATACTTGCATAGTAGGTTCAAGGTTCATGCTTATTCTAGCATTTATCAACAATTCATTTCTTTTTATTACGGAGTCACATTCCATTGTATGTTCCACAGTTTAACCTATTCATTAATTGATTCAAGTTGTTTATATCTTTTGACTCAGAGCAATGTTGCATGGCAGGAGAGATGGCTCAATTCAAGATAAAACAATTGCTATTGAGTTTGGTCTTCTCTGGACACCACAAAAAGCCAGAATCCATGGTGGGCTTCCATAATCCCAGTATGCTGATGATGAGATGGGGGGGCAAACACAGGAGATTTTCCTGGCAGCTCACTGGGAGCACAATAAAGAATAATAGCATAGATAAATCTGAACAACAGAGCAATATTTTGAGAGAGAAACCTTACCTCCAATGAGGTAGCAACGATGACTGACAGGAAAGTCAGTCTTCTGACTTTCACAATGTGCCTACACTCTCTCACACAACCAAAACAAGCAGATACATGAGCACACACACAAATAAAAATAAGTAATAATTTTGCTATAAGGATTTGTGGATAACCTTTTAAATATATATATATATATATATATATATATATATATATTTGTGTGTGTATGTGTGTGTGGTCATGCCAAAGTCTGTTGCCACTTCAAACAAACTCTAGATGTCATGTTCCACTTTGTGTCTAGCTTTACATGGGTGCTGGGGAATTCAACCTAACAAATGACTTTAACTGCTTAGTTATGTCCTCAGCGCATCTTTTTTTGAGACAGTATGTTTTTTTTTTAATTTACTAAGGAGTAGAGTGAGTCTTTGGAAATTCTATGTTTAATTTCTACAGAAAATTTTCAGTCCCCAAAACTGGTTGGCTATGTTATAGTCCCATGGCCAGTGGTAATGATTGTGAGGTCTGCATATCCCCTCAGTTTTACTTGTTACTGGCTTGTTGATGGTCACCATCCTACTGGGTTTGCAGTGGTGAAGTGGATAAGGATTATGGTTTGAATTTGCCTGAAATTTTCCACCTGCATCTTGACTATGAATTTTTTTCTAGAAAGTTTTTAAGTGTTAACATTTGATCAGGTGTAAACAAAAAGACCATCTCTGGAGCATCATCTCTTAGCAGCCTCGCATCTGTGCTGCATCCTTCGTGCTTATACATTTTCCATCTGCAGAGCTAAGGGGACTATGACTACCTCCAAGACTTTACATGATAGCAACTGTTAAATTGGCCCTCTGCTTTACAGTTCCCTTTTTACTTGTCACAACACCTACAAACATATGACAATTTGAAGCAATTTCTTTTTAAAAGGCAGTGACAGACATTGTTCTGTTCTACCCACAACTCAAGTCTTGAAAGGTTCTAAGCTCATGATACTTTTATGAAGATACTCTATGTCAAGCTCCTAGGATACGAAATATATTTACCACCAACTCTAGGCACTTAAGCATAAACAGATAAGTCGAAACATTTCCTTGTGAGTCTTTTAATGAAATTGTTTTATTTGTGATAGTTGCAGATTTACATGTAGTTGTAGGATTCTGAGAATTGTTTTGTTGTGAGAAACAATGATTTCTCAAAGACTGGAAAACAACTCCACAAGTATGACAAATAGCTCCCTACTTTTTCTAGGATATGGAATTCATGTCCAAGCCATCAAAGGAGCTACTTTGGTGGAGGCCTTATATATTGATGGCAGTTATTTGTCTTTTGTGATTTATTTTTGTCTTAAATTACATAAGTCTGATTCCAATACCTCTTCTCCCATCCTTGCTCTCAAGGGTCACTTGCTCATAGAATATTTTGGGCATTGGCTATAGTGGCTGGCCCTAATCTGTAAAAAATATTAAAAGAATTGAGGCTCCCAAAGATCTCTTGAACTTGCACCTAGACAATACTAAGTTTTTTTTTATTCTAAATGAGACAAAGAATTATAAATGTGCTAAAGGTTGTAAGTTCAGTCAGTGTGGAATCTGAAATATCATGTGCATTGCTTTGCTGTGATAAAATACTTGAGATGAACAATTCAAAGGAGGAAAAATTTATTTGGGCTCACTGTTTTAGAGGTTTTCATCCATGGTCCCTTGGCTCTATGGTTCCTGGCAAGGAACATCATGGCAAGGAACATGTGGCAAAATAGAGCTTCTCAACTCATGGCAACTAGGAAGCAATAGGAGGAGAGCCCAGGGGCAAGACATACTCTGTAAAGCTTATTCTTGTGAGCTACCTTCCTCCAACTCGGTTCCACTGCCTACTTTTCACCATCTCCCTGAAAAACCACCACATTATGTGCCCATCAGTGGGATAATCAAGCTTGCATGATCCGTTCACTTCTCCGAAGCCCCATCTTTGGACATTGCCTTGGGGACCAAACCTTCAACACTTGAGCTTTAAGTGACATCTTATACAAAACCAAATAGCCAATGATTGTAGGGCTCTCATTGATTTTGCGCTGATTTATGGGACTTACCACAGACACCGTGTGAGGGAGTGCTTGAAGTTCTAAACATATAACTAGAGGGCAAAGCACATAGATATCCCTGCCCCCAAAGACAATATGTTCTTAGAGGAGACAAAAAATGAGTAACATATGGAATGTGTTCATTATTGGATGTTTTGGATAAAAAGTACAGAAGGGGAGAATTCGAAAAAACAGGAGTAGGAAGGGAGTGGGCATTGATATCAGGTTTAAATGAGGCAATCAGGAAAGATGTTTTGGGACAGGTGACATAAAAACCAGAGGAGGCAAACTTCTGTAGTACACATTTTAGACTTGGCTTGTCAACTGCTAAACTCCCATAGTTCATAAGCAGATGCAGAGGCTGCAGGTGTAGTGCAACATAGAGCAGATGCCTAGCATGTGTAAGGCCCTAGATTTGATCCTTGGCATTGTATACAAGCAAAACAAAACAGCAGTAGACATTACAAAAAGAAATGAGTGTGTCTCTATTCTCATAAAACTTAATTTGCAGGAAAAAGTTGATAAATTGGATTTGTTAACCCCTGCAATTTGAATAAAAATACAAATGAAGTGAGGACTGTGTCTTATAGGATCTGAGTGTGTCTGTGTGTGGGGGCATTCTAAGCAGAAAGAACAACCAATGCAAAGGTTCTGTGATTGTTCAGTGGTCAGCTAAAACAAAGAATAAGAAATGTTAAGTTACCCAGTAGGAATAGGCGATAAGGTCAGAGAGATGACAGGAGTTGGTCCTAAGGGGATTTGTGGACCACTGTGAACTCAACATAGACTTGTTAAGAACAGTCAGAAGGACACTCCCTTTACTGATTTAAAAAAATAAACAACTGAAATATGGCACATAAATAGAAATATATGCAATGTGTACAGCATGATGCCATCTTTGTAAAGTAAACATTCTTAGGAGACAGCATTCAAAGCCAGAAAATCAGCATGATTTGCACCCTATAAGCCTCCTAGGACCTGCTGCAGACATCATTCCCCCAGGGTGACCCTATCCTGGCTTCTAAATCACAGGTTAGTGTCCCTGTTGTCCACCCTTACACCATTGTACATACAAGGCATCAGGTAGCATGTATTCTTCTTACATTTGATTTAATTGGTCATTCTGACCCATGTGAGATTCATCCTTGTGTTTTAAAGACTCACTGATGTGCGAGTCATTTCTGTGAATATTATGTCAGTTCTGTCATTAAATTTCTTTTAAAATTGTCATTAGACATTAAAGTTGCTTCCAGTTTGAGCTGCTATCAACTTCTTTGCTTCCTGTAACACTTGTTGTTACCTTTTTAAAAGACAGGACTCACCTCACTCTCTAGGCCCTGTGCTGGCCTTGAACTTCTGATCCTCCTGCCAGCCTCCCATGTACTGGAATTACAGGCATATACCACCACAGCTGGTGATTTTTTTGTCTTTTAATAAACTTTTCAAACCAGAGCCCATCATATTAGAGGTTTCAGAAATTTTCAAAACAGCTCAGATACCTGAGATTGAAGTGACTTGGACCATCCACTGACCTTCCCAGAAACAATGCATCTCCCTATTATAGCTCAAGAGTTCAGAGCTGCCCAGCGCTGTGGCTACCCACAGCTATGTAGTGGACATTCCCCACGTGTTTTCACAGTTGACTTGTGAATATTGGAGACTTCATTTTCCCCATTGCATTCCTTCTGCTGATGTGTATCTGCTTCTTCAAAAATGAGGCTCCAGTTTTCGTGGCCTCTGTGACTCTTGCAAGAACTTCCATAGCCATGATATGTAGGACCACAAAGAACTTTAAGTCTACATCTATAAACTTATGGTGCAGGAGAACTAAACTTCTTTAAGCTACAACACATTCCTCTTAAATCCCAGGAAGGAACCGAAACATTTGACAGCTCAAAACAGAGTCTGTTTAGGGAAGGATTATTTTTGCAGATATTTTTCATTGAACAGTGGGGCAACCCTAGAAATGGACACGTTTTTGATGATTTTGAAGCTAACCTTTGTGAAGACATAGTTATTCTCTGAAAATGCAGACCCAGATGCCCTTAATAGCTACGAATCATGAGGTAGGAGTCTGATCACAGTTAGGGGCCCTTGGTGGCACTCTAATTACTCCTGGCTCTCTCAAACTACCTGTCCTGTTGCCCCCTCTGTTTAGTCAGCGACCCTGTCTCCATGTACAAGTCATTCTCCTATAAAATAGAATGGACCAAGTGGCCTTATCACTTGGTAAGTTTAACACCCTTGTTTTGTACTAGCTGGGGCTCTCATAGCCGTTGTATGTCCACCTTCAGCACTTTTTTTTTTTTTTTTTTGTACTGAGTTTTGCTATTTAGCCCAGGTTGGCTTGGAACTCACAACCCTTTTGCTCCAGACTTCTGAGTGCTGAGATTGTAGGTGTGTGCTACCACACCCAGCTGCTTTTAAATACTTTATGATTTGACTGGAAGGCAAAACTTCTTCTGACCTCATTCTAAGTTGAAGAGCCAAAAGAAGACAAATAAATAATAAAATTAGTAGACTGGTAAAAGCAAGAGCACAGAGTCTTATAAGTCTGTAGTTCTAAGCTTTCTTACCCATTTATAAATTTTTGCTGTAAGTAATTAATAGAATTTCCCAGTAGAATACATTTTTCTAGGTCATTCCATTTCTGTGTGAGTCATCATAAAATATTCATTCCATGGTGCATTACTGTAGAAGAAGAACTTATGAGAGGTATGGACACATATCCCAAAATACATTCATGAAAATTATAGTAACTCTACTTTCCACTATATTGGGGCTCCCTGAATTCAAAATTGCTTTTTGTTTGACTCTAGTTGCAACAGACCAACTCTAGTCTCCCAGAAGATTTCCTGTCATTCATTTACTCATTCATTCATTATTAGATATTTACTGCATGTGGAGTTTGGAATCACAAACTTATGAATCTTATGTTCTGTAAAAGAGGCCAAAAATAAGCAAACACTCATACAGATAAAATTTATGATAGGTGGTGACGCAGTTAGCCACACGTTGCTGGGATGAATTTACAAACCAGGCATGATTTGGGGAGGAAAGTGTTTATTGAAGTAACAGACCCAGGGGAAGTTAAGGAAAAAGGCTGGCCCCCTTTCACAGATCCAAGCAGAGACAGCGACAGAAGCCCACCACCAGCACCTCAAGCAAGCAAGCACACTCCAAAACTAGCAAACAAGAGGAACTCCAGGCTTGAGCTCAGACTGCTTTTTGCATATGTATAGCTAGAATTCTAGACCCACCCCAGAAACACCAAGGTGACACACCTCCTCCAGCCAGAACTGGCTGGAGACAGTTTACAATTATAATAAAGTTTTGAATCTATTGGGGGAATATTATTCAAACTACCACAGGTGGTTATGAATTCTATGTGGGTGCTCGCTTCGGCAGCACATATACTAAAATTGGAACGATACAGAGAAGATTAGCATGGCCCCTGTGCAAGGATGATATGCAAATTCGTGAAGTGTTCCATATTTTTGCAGATCACCTCACTAAACTGTAAAAAGGAAAAAAAATGAATTCTATGTGGACAAAAGTTTTGGTCAAGAAGGATTATTGAGATAGCATGGCCATGGAAAGCAGAGACCATTAGAGATGAGGGAGAGAGTTCAAGTAGATATCTTAGAGAAGAAAATTCCAGAAAGAGAATACATTTTAAGGTCCGGAGATAGAAGGTGGCTTGGGTATTTGAAGAACTTAAGGGAGGAGGAGAGGGCTGGGACAGAAGCCTATATATATGATGCTGGGCTAACTTCAAGAGTTCTTTCTATAAGTCACACAAAGAACTTTAGAACCATTAGAAGGTTCTGCTATAGAATAGAACTGTGTTTTTAAAGAGTTTTTACTCATTTTCTATGTGGGTAATATGCCTTAGGGCATTAGGAGGTGAGAGAGGTGTATTTGGGTGGTGAGACGTTTTAGGGTACCATGTTCACTAGAATCCCCATTGATCATTGATGGTGCTTACCTTTTGTGTGATTTTTAAGCTTAGTTGGCCCTGACTTGGCCTTGGTGAGGACCTCAGATACAAGCCCAACCTGGTCAACACCTTGAATGTAGCCTTGTGATTCCTGTGCAAAGAACCAAAACAAACCTTTCAAGACATCTGGAATGCAAAACTCATACATAGTGTATCTGAGGTCTTAGGGAAGAATTACTTTCAAAGGCCATTCAGGTTGGTGATAGTATCCAGTTCTTTGTAGTTACAGAACTGAAGTCAACATAATCTTGTAGGCAGTTAACTCAAAGTCACTTTAGATTCTAGAGAATCACCTCATTCCTTATTATGTGGTCTCTCCCACTCTAGCCAGTCTTTCCTTGCTATGCCTCAATTCATCCTCTTTGGAATCACAGTGTTTACTCTGTGCCATTGTATGTTATGAATATATAACTTGTGCTTTCATTTTGCACAGCTTACAGACTCACAGTTAAGAGACACTCTTGTTCAGATGAGATGTGGAGTTTATACTTTTAAGCATTGTTGGGACTGGTAAGGATGACTGGGACTTTAAAAAGATATAGGCCTAGGCAAAGAGTTTCTGAAAAAGGTCCTAGTAGAAAATACCAGTAGAATTGACAAGCACGACTACATCAAATTAAAACGCTTTTGCATGACAGAGGAAACAACAGAGTGAAGAGACAGACTACAGAACTGAAAATCTTTGCCAGCCAGTTCCTCTGACAGAAGAGTAATATTTGTAAAGCTACTATGGAAATCAGTATGACTACTCCTAAAGAAGCTAAAAATAGAATACTGGATATTTATCTATGACAAATGAAAGCAGTATACAAAAGTCTTCCACACCTGTATTAATTTGGCACTGTTCACAGTTTCCAAGACAAGTGCCTGGGTGCCTGTTGACAAGTGAGTGTATAAACAATATATGGTATGTATACACAATGAAGGTTTTTTGGGGGCGTAGACAGGGGTTTAGGTAGGGTCTCACTCTAGCCCAAGCTGACCTGAAATTTACTCTGCAGCTCCAGGCTGGCCTCAAACTCATAGTGATTCTCCAATCTCAGTCTCCCAAGTGCTGGAATTAAAGGTGTGCACCACCACACCCAGCACAATGGAGTTTTATTTAGCCATCTGGAAGAATAGAATTAGGCTACTTGTAGGAAAATGTTGGGAACAGTAGCTGTTATGATGCTTGAAATAAGTAAAACATGTTAACACCTAGCTCTGGACTAGAAATAGAATGACAAGTATCACATGCTTATTCCCATATGCAGAAAACAAGTAAAAGGAAATGAGGAATGGGATGAGGGAAGGTGAGGGTATTAGGGGGGCAAATTCCATAAAAGTATAGTATTGTGATTTGGCTGTGATATGTCCTTCATAGGCTCATGTGTTTGAACACTTGGTTCCCAAATGGTGGCGCTGTTTGGGAAGGTTGTGGAAGCTATAGGAGTTCCAGTTCTTCTATTTAGTGGGTTACTTAGGGTAAGCCTGGAAGTTTTATAGCGTGGCCCCACTTCCTGCTCATTCTCTCTGCTTCCTAAGTATGGATGCAATGTGGCCAGCCACTTCCAGCTGCTATACTTTACCTGCTGTGATGGACTTCTTCACCCTTCCTCTGTTAAACTGCTTCTCAGGTATTTGATTACAGAAATGGGAAAAGTAACTGATACAGGAGGCATTTGCATGTATGGAAGTGTTACAGTGAAACCCACCTGACTACAGTTAATGTCAGTTGGTAATAATAATAATAATAATGATAATAATAATAGCAAATTGTGTTTCTTGTATTGTGCACCTAGCAGTGTTCTTTTAATTTCCACCCATTGTATTCATGTGTGGCCTAGAGTCATAACCATATGCATCTCTTTTCTAAAAACATACACAGACAGATATTCAAAGATTCAAGTCTACACCATAATCCAGCATTTCAGTAGCCTGTCTTGTGACTTTTGGTCCTGGTATTAGAACCCACTTTACAATGCAGCTGCAGCCATGGTAGAAACTTCTTTTGTATATTCACCATAGTAGCCCAGCTTCTGGCATACTACCTTGAACATAATGGAGATCATTAAATATTTATTGCTTGGATGCAGTTTCCTTTCGGAACTGTAATCTAAGTAGTTCAAATCTAAGTGTTCATGTGTTCTCTCCAGTGGATATTGTCCAGTTTTGTTATTCAGTCCAAGTACTTACCTAGAAGCACTTATTGTTTTTGTCTTAAATCCTTTTCAGAACATGTCACACATATATGGAACTGAAGTAAATTAATGATTCAGGCGTTTGAGATTTGTTGCTCCACAAATAACTTTTTTTTTTTTTTGGTTTTTCGAGGTAGGGTCTCACTCTATCTTAGGCTGACCTGGAATTCACTGGAGTCTCAGGCTGGCCTCGAATTCACAGCAATCCTCCTACCTCTGCCTCCCGAGTGCTGGGATTAAAGGCGTGTACCACCACGCCCGGCAAATAACGTTTTTTGTTTGATTTAAAGTGGGAAGAAATAAGTTCATTACAGAGGAAAAAGTATGTTTTTCTCTGCATGTCATTACAGAGGAAAAAGTATGTTTTTCTCTGCATGCATGTAGTATGGATATGTTGCAGTTGCCTTCTCATTGCTGGGACAAACACCTGACCAGAAGCAGCTTATGGGAGGAGAGGGTTTATTTATTTATTTATTTTTATTGTCCATAATGAGTTACAATATTTAGTGGGCAAACAATGAGTTGTTATCCCCAATTCCCTGCTCCCCTCCCCTCCCCAAGAGAGGGTTTATTTTAAGCTTATAGAATCCAGGGGAAACTCCCTCATGGCAGAAGAAGCGGGCTCACTTCCATAGATCAGTAGCAGAGAGGCACTATCAACACACCGTCAGACATGAAAAGCCAGAGCTCAAACTGCTCCAAACACATCTTAGGGCTGAATTTAAGATCTGCCCCCGGTGACATCCTTCCAGCAGGTTGTCAGAGACTCAACTTGCAAGCTTAATCAAAAATACCTCAGAATATGGGAGACATAAATTTACATTCAAACTACCACAGGGCACATGTGTGTATGTATATGCTCCCCCACACGTGTGTGTGTGTGTGTGTGTGTGTGTGTGTGTGTGTGTGTGTGTGTGTGTTTAAGGCTAAGGATAACCTCAGCTGTTTATTCTCAGGCACACTTTCCACTTGTCTTTGAGACAAGGTTTATCATTAGCTGGTGCTCACCAATTCATCTAGACTGTCTGGCCAGTGAGTCCCAGGAATCTTCCAGGCTCCACCTCCCCAGTGCTGGGGTTGCAGTGGAGCACTTGCCTTGTCCACTCTCTTACATTGGGTACTAGGGATCAAACTTATAGGTTTACATGCTTGCAAGGGAAGCCTTTACCACTGAGCTATCTCCTCAGCCTGAGTAAGAAGGATATTAAAAGCAAGAATTTTTCTTCTTCTCCAGTGCATGGAGTCATTTAATGAGATGTATCTTTCAATTGTGGGCACAGGCTTTGGGGATGAAAATGAAGCTTCACTAACAATATAGTGAAATTTCCCCCAAGATCAAACAAGAGATATGACTTCCTTGATGCTGATTATCTGATTTTCTACAGAAAAAATTACAGAAGGCAATTTGTATTTTCCTGGTAGGCATCTTTGATGATAGTCTGACATTTCTGGTTGGTTTAAAATACAGATTTTTTTGTCTCTCCCTTCTTTCTTCCTCCTTTTTCCCTTCTTTCCTGCTCTGCTCCTCTTCTTTATCTTTTCCTTTTTTGAGACAGGGTCTCATTATGTAGCTCAGACTGGTTTTGATCTTGAGACAGTTCTGCTTCAACTCCCAATCAAGACAATACAGGAATAAGCCACTACACCTGGATAAAAATATTTTGATTTCTATAATATAAATTCAGTACATATGTACCATTTCTCCAAGAAAAAGAAGGCTATATTCATTAGTTGCTCAAAATTGTAGCCTGAATTAATTCTAATATGCCCATGACACATCTCATGCTTATGAACATTTCATGGTTTAACTCTACTCTCTTAAAAATTAATGACACATGCAAGGCATGGTGGCCAACACCTTTAATCCTAGCACTCAGGAGCAGAAATAGGAAGATCACTATGAGTTTGAAGCCAGCCTTGGGACTACAGAGTGCATGACCCCATCCTGAAAAAACATTAATGGCACACCTTACTAGGGGTTTTGTCTTGTCCTCATGATGTTTATTTTCCTTCCTGCACATAGTTACTAATTACTGTCATATATATTTATATATATAAAGGAATACAGCCTTTCTTTCCTTTCCCTTCTTCATTTCCTCCCTTCCTTCTTTCCTTTCTATCTTCCATTTCCTTGCTCCCTTCCTACATTCTTTCCTTGTTTGCTTCCTCCTTTTGACAGAGTCTTGCTCTGGCTGGCTTGAGACTTGCTTTGTAGATCAGAATGGCCTAAATTTTGCACTGACCCTTCTGCCTCTGCCTCTTGAATTCTTGGATTACAGGCATGATCCACCATGCCCAGCTTTGAGAGTACAATTGTAAAGTGGGAGTATTCAAAGCAAAATCTCTACTTCTAGAAAACTATAGAAAAGCCATTAGATAAAATAATTATTTATTGTGCTTTACAAGTCCACATAAATGGACCCCCAAAGAAATGAAATAACTATTTTAACAACTTATTTTGATATGTTTAATATATATTATGTAAATTAATTTTTAATTCAGAGCTAGACACTTTGGTTAAGGAACTTAAGGAATTTAGTTAATTCTCTCTTTATTGGTCTTGCTTAATAATGTGCCTAATAATTGATGGATAATAACTATAAAGCATTGCACTGTAAGTTATAAAGTGATAGAAGCTACTATCTATTTTTCATTTTTTCTCTCCTCCAAACTTATATTTTGCTCTCTCTAGACACTTGCATGTTGTTAGACTCCAAAGAATCATTAATTATGTAAACTTTCCAGGCAACTGCATTGATGCAAACATTCATCAAACATTAATTGGGCTTCCCTCTGTTTATCTCACAATACTAGAGATAGAGAAAAATGCACTCTGAGACATTGAAGAGCCTGATATTCAGTGTGTAGAGTAATAGTTTTCAAAACGTGGCCACACCACAATATTGGCATTTGTGTGTGTGTGTGTGTGTGTGTGTGTGTGTGTGTGTGTGTGTGTGTGTGCATACACATAAGCACAAGCCTATGCATTGTATGCAGACGGATAGCACTGGAATATATGCTACAACAAGAAAAAGGCATTCAGGACAATTAACAAGTTAATAGACTTTTCTCTTTAGGGCAGTTTTAGGCATAAAGAAAAGTTACGTGGAAAACAGAGTTCTTATCTTTTCTATTATCGGAACACTTGTAACAATGGATGAACGATTGCTCATATGTTATTATAAATGAAAACTCACAGTTCGTATGAGGATTCACTCTTGGTATATACTTCTATGGCTTTGATGAACACATGATGCCATAATCCCCAGGACAGTTTCACTTCCCTAAACATTCCTGTGTTTGCCCTATTTGTCTCTTGCTCCTAGTCCCCAGAAACTACTGGTCTTTTTAGCATCACCTGAGTTTTGCCTTTTTCAGAATGTTATTTATCTAGATTCAAATAGTAGAACACCTTTTCAAACTAGCTTCTTTCACTTTTCAAAGTACATTTTAAGTTTCACAGTACCTTTTTGTGGCTTGATAGTTTATTTCTTTTTACTGCTGAGCAATATTCCACTGTCTGGATATACCACAGGTTGTTTAACCTATGGAGGCCATCTTTATTGCCTCCAAGTATTGGCAATTATGAACCAAGTTTATATAAAAATTTATAGGGAGATTTCCAAACATGTACATGGACAAATCTTTTTAGTTCTCTTGGATCAATGCTAAGTAGTGGGTATTGCTGGATCATGCAGTGAGGATGTTTAGTGTTGGGAGATACTATCCAGCCATTTTACATTGCTGCCAATAATGGATGAGAGTTCCTGCTGCATCCAGCATTTAATGTTGTGAATATTTTGGATTATAGTGGTGCCCTGTTATAGGATTGTTTTGGTATTGTTGCGTCACTTTGTTAGGAACTGGGATGTACTGACCAGAGAAATAAGAATAATTGAAAGCTCTGATTTACTAATGAATCAGAAGGGGCTGGAGCGATGACTCAGTGGTTAAAGGCACTTGCCTTCATTCTTTTTTAAAAATATATTTATTATGAATAAGTATATACATTGTATAAGCAAATCATGTAAATGTGTCCCCATTTCCCTCCTCTCTGTCTCCTACTCACTGGGGTCCTTCCTCAGTGCACATACTGGATCTGTCCATAGGTTAGGGGGTTATGAACTGCACCAGAGGTAGCCAGTTTTTCTTTCTTTCTTTTTAATCTTTCCCCTTTGTGTATTGTTGTTGAGGGGGGCAATATCTCTTGGATATTCTCCCCCACCATGGCTCTTACATTCTTTCCACCCCCTCTTCCTCTCAGTTCCCATTAGTCATAGTGGGTGAATTTTAAATCTGCTTTATTGTTAAGATCTTAAGTATCTCTGGATCTTTGCCCTGGGTTGTGTTGGGTATCATTGGTGTCTGTCTCCATTGACCTTTCATGGGTTATCAGACTTGCTGTGGTGATTGGTCTCCTGTTTGTCTCTTCACTTTCTGTAGGTTTCATTTGGGCTCTGTGTGAAGGCCAGGGGTGCTATGTCTCCTGCAAGGATGTCAGCCATCATCCAATGTCTTGTTGGTGGAATTGAGCTGTCCCCGGCTCTCTCAAAGGCTTTTCAAAGCCTAGTGTTCCAGATTCTATTTCCCAGTACCCAGGTTAAGCCAGATGCACACAAAGTAGTGCATGTGTCTAGAGTTCCTTTGTAGTGGCAGGAACTCTGGTGTGGCCATTTTATTCTCACCTCTCAAATAAATAAATATTTAGAATCAGATGATACTTTTCTTTAACACTGTTTTAACTCATCAAGTGTATTCAGTTAAGTCAAAAATGGTGAAAGCTTTTTCCAGCACCCTCATAAGCTCTTGTGCTAAGAGTTATTTTATTTTATTTTTTTCCTGCAGCACCTCCTTCACTGTTGCTCAGTTTTAAAGAACTGACTTTTTTATTGTCGGCTTGGAGAATTTGCAACTGATTTGCCCTCTAGGGCAAGCATCTTGCTGTCAGCTGTATTTGTGTCATTTTGGACAGCGCCACACAGAAAACTTTAGTTTATATAGAAACACTCCCACAGTTTCCTAGATGCATTTGCTTTGCTGTCCTGACAGTGTCTGTACCAGCACTAATCAGATCAATTCTCACTTTACCAGCTTCCTGTTGTAGGAAGATGCTTTTGCCTTTCGATGATAAATTCAAAGATGTAATAAATCTGTAAGGACATTGTCAAGTTAAAGGGAACTTGTACTCTTCATGCTTGTTTCCCCCTCCCCCATAGCCCAAGAGCTAACGGAGATCTAATGTCAAGGCCTCTCTTATCTCAAATGTTTCTTTTAAGTGTTCCTTTTTCAGTTTCATCTCATTAATATTAATGATAATATAAGCTGAGAAAGAGAGAGAGAGTGAGCTGGGAGTCTTGTCTAGAAGCTGTTTTATATAATATTACACTGTTTTGGCATTGATTATATTTTCTCAGAGTGCCTTAGAGGATAGATATCAAAGTTGTATTCTAGATCAATAATATCCAATAAAGTAGCATGGTAATGGAAATACTCTGCACTGTCTAATCTAGTGGATACAAGAGAATATTTGAAGTAGGGCTAGCACAATTTAGGAACTATATTTTAAGTTTTATTTAGTTAAAATTTATTTATTAGCAGAGAGAGAGAGAGAGAGAGAGAGAGAGAGAGAGAGAGAGAGAGGCAGAGATACACGCACACAGAGCATGGGTGTGCTAGAGCCTCTTGTTGCTGTAAACACTCCAGACACATGCCCCATTTTGTGCATCTACCTTTAACAGGAGTTCTGGGAAATGAAACCTGGACCATCAGGCTTTGCAAGGAAGTACCTTTAACTACTGAGCAACCTCTCGAGCCCTAGTTTTAATTAATTTAAGTAGTCCCATGAGGAAAGTGGCTCAGTGAGGTAGAAAACACACGAATGATTATTGGTTGAGTGCTCACTCACTATTTCTTTGGCAAATAAGAAAGATTTTATGGGAGGCTGAACTAAAATTAATTGGAAAAATTTTGGGGTTATTATCATCTGTCATGGAATTTGGGATGATTACTTAAAATTGCTTTTCAGAGTTAGATACAGTGGTTCATATCTTTGATCTCTCAGAAGGCTGAAGTAGGATTGCTGTGAGCTCAAGTTCAGTCTGTGCTACATAGTGAGTTCCAAGTCAGCTTGGGCTAGAGTGAAGCCCTGCCTCAATAAATAAGTAAAATTAAATGCTTTTCAGTTTCTCTTTATTTCAGTCAAGTTTAGTCCTATATGGTTCTCAAGACATTTATGAACAATATTCAGAAGGCTTAACGAACATTATAAGTATTTCCATTGTAATATGATATCACCCTGGACAAAGAATATAGCATTTCTGAGCTCTGGTTTCCTAGGTACAAAGAGGTCCATGGGGAGAGTATCTGTTAAGATATCTAGTTCCAGGAGTGCATACCATCTAGGCAGAGCAATTGAATTGATTCCCTGTTTGGGAAATTCTGATTTGCCAAACAGAGTTTCTTTCTTTATGGACTCAAATAAAGACACAATAAAGTAGAGGGCTATTTGGTTACATCATTTAATGTAAATAAGTATTTGGAAACAATAGGCAAATGACTAAATGAATCATGAAATGTTTGTAGTGGAATATGCATTTTGTATGTTCTCTATGAAAAAAAGACATTGGAAATATGATATTTAAACACAGTATATACAACATAACAACAGGATAAATAACTGTGTATACAATGATGAAATTTTGTGGAAGGACTTATATTTACATATATATCATATAAATGCATAGACAAAAGTTAGATATATTTTCAAATATTCCAAAATGAACATGTATTATTTTATTAAAAAAACAGCCAAATATGGTGTTGCATATCTATAATCTCAGCATTTGGGAGGTGAAGGATGGAGGATTAGAAGTGCAAGATCATCCTGGGATACATGAAACTGAGAGAGGGGAGATTATCTATCATCTATCTATCTATCTATCTATCTATCTATCTATCTATCTATCTTATCTATCTATCAATCAATCATCTATCTATCATGTATCATGTATCTATCTATAATGTATCATGTATCTGTCTATCATCTATCTATATTATCTATCTCATCTATCTATATTATCTATCTATGTATCTTATCTATCTATCCTATCTATCTATCTATCTATCTATCTATCTATCTATCTATCTATCTATCTATCTATTTATCTATCTAGAGAGAGAGGTAAAACATGAACTTGTAATTAAGATTTGAGATTGCAGGTACAACATTATGGGTCAGGAAGGGAGTGGCATTTGGAAAAATATCCTAGATTTTCCTTAATCACATTTTTTTTTCTTTTTCGAAACAATATTCTGTTAATGCTCTACAGTTTTTAGTTGATACAATATCTGTGCCTACTTATTGGATACATTGTAATTATTTGGTACCTATATATGACATGTAGTGATCAAAACAAGGCAACTAAGCAAAAATTTAAAAATTTGAAAATTGCAAAAGTTGGCACGAATCTCAATGATAGCAAACATAGAGCATTCTGTAATGGGGAACTCAGGGTTCCTTGCCAATATACGAATAAATTTAGAGTAGCCGGATTCTTAAAATTATAGACCACCAGAGGGTGAGATTTAGAGAGGCTTTATTAGATTAAGAATGGAAAATATAGGATGCTCCCATCGTGAGGAAAAAAAGTCTATGTAGGAGAAGAACCACACACCTGGAGATTCAGGCGTCTTTCTGTTGGCCAGCCACGAGGAGAAGAGAACAATTTGCTTTTTCCAGGTGACTATATCCTCTGGCTCTAGTGATTGGTCTAGGTTCTGACCAATCACAGTTCCAGGAGTAGGTTTGAGTTTTTGTAAAGGAGACCTCTCATTCTAGGGAGGGGCTCAGGTTATTTTTTTTAAGTCCAAAAGCCATCCTGTTCTTCACTTTTGGGGTCCTCGTCACCCTAAATGGTCACAATTCTAATGTTAGAAGAAATACATGTGGAACAGCTGTTGATGCAGTATTCTGGGGCTCAGAGGGGAATCTCCAGGGCCTGTGAATCCCAACCTCTAGGTTCTTATCCATTTTAACAAAGAATTGAGAAAATGGTCTCTGAGAAAGGCAAATTGTGAGTTATGAGGTTTACTTAGGGAGAATTAGTATCCTGGGGAAGGCTAGAAAGACTCAAGATCGAAGGGAATTCTCCTTGCCTGGTTAGAATGGGAGATGGGAGAATAGAGAGACAGGGAAATCTTCAGGGAAGAAGACCATGGAAAGGATACACACACATGCCAAATAAAGCATAAAAGCACGTCTAGAAAGCTAGAGAGACTCAAGCCAGAAGGGAATTCCCCTCTTTGCCCAGCTGGAAATTAAGAGGAGAGACAGAGAGAATCTCCATCGAAGAGAAATATCAGGGGGTCCAAGGTCTATGAAAAGGGAGCAAAAGTACATACATGTGGGAGGCTAAACATGAGAGCAGAGGCCAAAAGATTCAGAAGAAATATATGCACACACAGGTGAGAAGCAAAGCATGACCGTGCCAGTCCTTCACCTTCACATAGAAGAAAGTGAAGAGATTAGATAGTAAAGGGCCCAGAGAAAATCATGCGTGTAACAAATACAAAAGCATCTGGAAACAAAATACATGTAAGAAACTAACAAGGAGGGAAAATGCCCAGGCCAATATGAAGCGACCTTCTCTTTCCCAAACAGGCTTGGAAAAGAGAGAGGGACCTACACACAGGTGTTCAGGCAAAAAAACAAAACAAAAAACAAAACAAAAAAACAACAACAAAAGCAAAAACAAACAAAATAGACAAGACAAGATGGGAGAGAGAGGTTGCACATATGTGGCAAGCCCTTTGATGGCTCAGACATCCAACTAGGATGGACCTTGCCATAAGACTCAGGTGTAAGGAACAGATCTGATTGGTTCTTGGACTCAGTGGGTTGACTCAGGAGGGGCCAGCCCACCTAGGGTGTTGAGGTGAGAAAGAAGCAAGCAGGGAGCACTGTTGCTGAGAAATTGCTTGTAGCCATCTGGGATGAGACTGGATCATGGCATCTCCTTGTTCTCCTTGGGCCTTATCCCTAGTTATAAAAAAAAAAAAACTACCTTTCTAAACAAACAAAGAAACAAAACCTACCTTTCTCCTGTTTTTCCTTCATTGTGCTTTTTTAAAAAATATTTTATTCATTTTCAAGAAGAGAGAGAGAGAGAGAGAGAGAGAGAGAGAGAGAG